>JACXGK010004708.1:0-22730 GCA_016801125.1 Novumbra hubbsi
TTGAAAAAAGTGAAAATGCATTCAAGTTTGCTTTACCACATCCAATCACTTCTAGCATTGTGGCACAACGAAGACTGTCAGTACCGAATTCTCCATCAAGAAGCATTGGTGGTATAGTGGTGAGCATAGCTGCCTTCCAAGCAGTTGACCCGGGTTCGATTCCCGGCCAATGCATGGTGGTTTAGGTTTTCCAAGTTAGACTGGAAATATATATCCTACAAGTGAATTCCCCATTAAATGAACGCATTTTCAGATATTCCAGCATAAAACTGATAACGGCATCTAGATTAGGTAAATTGTAGAAAAATATCGCTTGGCAATCCAGGCAAACCCAATATACTGGCCTATATCAGACTCTTATGTTGTTGGACTGAGAATGATTATAACAGGGTGCTCTATCTGACGCAGAGAGTAGTGGAAATATATATCCTACAAGTGAATTCCCCATCAAATGAGCTTACTTTCAGATGTTCCAGCATAAAACTGATAACAGCATCTAGGTGAGGTAAATTGTAAAAAAATATCGCTTGGCAATCCAGGCAAACCCAATATAATGGCCTATATCAGACTCTTATGTTGTTGGACTGAGAATGACTATAACAGGGTGCTCTATCGGACGCAGAGAGTAGTGTTGCAGAGCGGTCTATAGAGCTGAATTTAAGCAACCATCTCTCTGGAGCTGTGGGTTCTAATCCCACTGCTTATGCATTTGCTGTTTTGTAACTTGTTTGCAATTGCTTTCCAATAGTAGATCTTCTCTGGTTCATCACTTTGAGAGCAAGCACTTTTCTTAAATCATGTGGCACCAGCACATTAAAAGTTAATGGTCCTTCATAGGACCGCTAACAGCTCTTGACCGACATGCAACACCAATGAAGTAATGTAATGTTTCTCACATTGTCTTAGGAATCCTAACTCAACCGTCATTCCCTATGTCATGAATGTTTTTTTATACGTTTGCAATGGCTTTCCAACACTAGGACACCTGCAGCCTAAGCTATTTTCCAAAATGGTGTGAGATCTTGCAATTTAAAGGTAATAGTACTTGATTGGGCCTCTCACAGCCCTTGACCGGAATGCCCCATCAGAGACAACTTCTGAAGGCCAGAAATATTGATTTGCGCAAGGATTTAGGTGTCCAACAAGGAAGCAAACACAGGAAGGTTTGTGTTGTTGGTATGTCTTGGACTCTTGTGCATGACTGACCTAAAGGTTGGACATACACACTTATTACCACAAATTTTAATGTCAGTTGTCTTTACAACGATGCCTTATGAAAAAAGTGAAAATGCATTCAAGTTTGCTTTACCACAGCCAATCACTTCTTGCAACGTGGCACAGCGAAGAATGTCAGTACCAAATTCTTCAACAAGAAGCGTTGATGGTATAGTGGTGAGCATAGCTGCCTTCCAAGCAGTTGACCCGGGTTCGATTCCCGGCCAATGCATGGTGGTTTAGATTTTCCAAGTTAGTCTGGAGATATATATCCTACAAGTGAATTCCCCATCAAAATGCATTATCAGATGTTCCAGCATAAAACTGATAACGGCATCTAAATGAAGTAAATTGTAGAAGAATATCTCTCTGCAATCCCGGCCTGGCCTATATCAGACTCCTATTATGTTGGACTGAGAATGAGAATGACTTTGATAGGACGCAGAGAGTAGTGTTGCCGAGCGGTCTATGGAGCTGAATCTAAGCATCCATCTCTCTGTGGCTGTGGGTTCTAATCCCACTGCTTATGTATTTGCTGTTTTGTAACTTGTTTGCAATTGCTTTCCAAGAGTAGATCTTCTCTGGTTCATCACTTTGAGAGTAAGCAACTTTCCTAAATCATGTGGCACCAACACATCAAAAGATAATGATACTTCATAGGACCTGTTACAGCCCTTGACTGACATGCAACTCCAATGAAGTAATGTAACAATTTCTCAAAATGACTTAGGAATCTTAACTCAACCGTCATTCCGTATCTCATCAATGTTTTCATATATGTTTGCAATTGTATCGCCAAAGGTAACATTGCCAGGACAGGGGAGAACTGTTTGTGTTGGAATTTATTGACCTTTTAGGCATTAAACTTGCTTAAACACTATTGAGAAACTAACAAAGGGTTAGGGCATGACCAGGTGGCTTAGTGGTTAAGGCAAAGAACTGCTAATCTGTTGTGCTCTGCACACAGGTGTTTGAATCCGTTTACATGCAGTTGGTCTTTTCTGCCTTAGCATTTCATTAGTTTCTAAATGTCTCAAAGACATCTGTTTCTGCTATTGCCAAATCGCTTTCGCTTCCCCATGTTACGGCACCTTGATTTGGGTGCGAGGGGTCCAGGGTTCCAATCCCGAATGTGGCTTTAGAAATTGTTGTAGTTTAGAGACATATATCCAGAGCTGCTCTATCCATTAAAAGAAATCTGCCACCGGCAGTTTGTCCTCAGACTCCAACATAGGGATAGACGTTATTTTCAGTCTGCTAAAGCTTCCCGGCCACATTGCCATTAAATAAGTTTCAAACCAGGATCAGCACAATAAGTTGCAGAAAACAAGAGAGATGGGTCGTCCATTAGGGTGGGGTCTTATGAGACAATATCAAAATAAAGCCGTTGTCGGCAAGATTCTAACCTGCTTGGGAAGATCCCAATGGATTTCAAATCCATTGCCTTATCCACTCGGCCACAACAACCACCCAAACACAGGGACTTTTTTTCTTCTGTGAACAGATGTGCCATCTCTGTGAACACATTCTTTTGACTTTGTGGTTGTTTAGTGGTTGTAAAGCGCCCAGCACGCACATTACTTCAATGACAATGGGATTGCTGAGAGTGTGTCAGTAACAGTGTGTGCTCTCCCAAATTGTCGGCAGGATTAACCACTCGGCCAGGACATCCACTTGGACGTGAGGGTTTGTTTATCCTCCGCGTACAGATGTGTCCTCTCTGTGCACACATGCATTTGACCTTGCCACTGTCAGTGGTTGTAAAGTGCCCAGCATGCACATTACTTCAATGACAATGTCATTGCTGAGGAAGTGTGTCAATAACATTGTGCGCCTTCCCAAGTCTATGTGGACTTGTACTATAGCAACATCAATATTATGGCACCATAGTGTTTTATTTACATAGGATTATTTGAATGTTTAGTTCTGAGAATTTCACACACTCTATAAAAGTCTTAATTTTAAACCCTACACTAAGCTTAGGGCCACACCTCCCTTAGAACCCCTAATCTCGTTTGGCTTTGGAAGCTAAGCAGGGTTGTGCCTGGCTAGTGCTTGGACTGCTTGGAGTGTACTGTAAGCTTTTTTCTATGATATAGGAATTAATATCATCCAAAAGGATATTAATTTTTAGTTTGGAAAATTTCACACACTCTATAAAAGGCCTAATTTCAAACTCAACATGCATCTTAAGGTCAAACTTCTCTGAAAACTTTCGATCTGGTTTGAGCAGGGTCGGGACAGGTTACTCTATAAAAGGCAGCTGTTCGGACACACATCCCTTACCGCCACACATCCCCGAGAACGCCAGATCTCATCTCCTCTTCTACTTTACAAGATTTTATAGAGACTGAAATGATGGCTAATGTGCCAAGGTTACAACATTTTGACTTTCAGCTTCCATTTTACATCAGCGCAATTTTCATATTACAGGTAGGAATCTTACATATGTTTTGCTTTAATCTGGTTTACACTAGTTTCAGCAGATTACATAACATTAACTTTTTTTTATTTAAAAAGGAAAACTATTTGACTCGGTTTGATTCACTGCAGGTTGGAGAGACTTAAAAATATGAGACGGGGGCACCCAATGGACATCTGGCCAAGCCATTCCGCTTTTTTAGTACTTGCCTGCAGATATGGATATGGAATATACATTCACAAACCAACAACCCAGAAATAGGATTCATCCAAAACTTACTTTGCCTCAAATCTATGAAGGTATTTCATGAAACCAAAATCCTAGCAATAGATGTTACTTCTACTACTGTGGTTGACCAGTTGTAGAAGAAGAAAGTGTGTTGTGCTAGCAAAGAGGATGCTCCAAAAACAACGAAATGCACTCCTTGGGTATTAACTGTAATAATTTTGGTTGGGGTCGATTTAAATGGTGTTCAGTTCTATTTCAATTCTATTCATTTCCTGAACAGCATTTAAACTGTTTCTGAGGTCTGTGTTGTCAGGAAGATCTCCAACGACCTGCTTTTTGCAAAGGGTGCTGGATGTGCAACTCTACACAGGAGTCTACCCAGGTTGCAACACGCATATCTGTATGCCTGGCAGACGTCTCAGTTTGGATGTGTGCCCACCACCTCAAGCCTAACTTTGACAAGAGGGAGCTGCCGTTCCTTCCGGGGAAGGCGTGTGTAGAATTCAGACTTCCCCCGAGTCTGAATCAGAGAATGTCCACACATTTTCAAATGTTTCCAAAGTAAACGCCTTTATTACAGATATATCTGGAGATCGTTCTCCACCGTACAGCAGACAAGATCTAAAGTCCGTTCCCATCGGACACAGTTTTATGCAGCCCCCTCCCCACCCAGTCAGTGTATAGAAATCGCTGAGTGGGTTTCCTGGGTGGCTGTGTCCCGTCTTGCTGACCCCATCTCTGACCGTGGGGCCATCTGGTGACCTCGGAGGCCGATGAGGAAGACAGTTGAGGGGGTAGTCTGGCGCTAGGAAATCTGCCAGGACACCACTGCTAACTCGTGTTTACTTTTCCTCTTCCTCTTCATTGTCCGCATCAGTGTGTGTTATGCTAGAAGGCAATAAACATGTCTTCCTATACATTCTATGTCCTTCCCTTAATCTCTTGATTTATGGTCCTACTTCTGGAATGTACTAAGTAACATTTTATCACCCCAGCCTGGCTATCTCTAAGTTTACCCCCACAGGCATAGTCAGTTTATAATTGCACACCACACATCTAATCTTTACAAAAATATTCCACAAATCCCCCTTTTGATCTCGTCTCCGAGATCAACCAAATTCGTCTTCCAGCACCGGGGGAGCCGAGGGCAACAGGGGCATCATCCAGTGGGGGTCATTTCTCTTCCCTAACCCCATTTTCACTGTTCCTGTTCCCTGGTATATCATTTCCCCATGTGTCTTTCCTTATTTCTACAAACACCATTTTCTTAGATCTATATATGACACCAACAAAATCATTTACATTCTAGTTTTGACTTTCCGCTCCATCTCAACCCTTCAGTTGCAACCTCTATCCCAATACACGGTATAGTCTAAATGTATCTGAGAAGTTACCCCCCAGTCCTCCCCCTTCACCTGGAACATTGTCCTTTGTTGTTCTTGTCATATTCACATACTGACCCAAAGGCCTCTCTGCCTCGGTCCTGATTTCCAAAAACAGTCTAATTTTCTTCCGTAGAGCCACTCTGTGCCTCAGATCTGTTGAGGGTCAGGCCTTCTGCCTTCTCCCTGAAACATTGTTCATGTGCCTTGAATCGGGTTCTGGAACCCAGAAGGTGCCGAAGGGAAAGGTTCTGGAGGTTTCACTTCCTCAAATTGGTCCAAATCGTCTCCATGCCTTGAGTTAGAGGTGTTCAACACCATCCTTATAGGAGAAAAGGAGAAGACAAAACACTGCATCAGTTGACATGTTCACCTTAGCCTTAATAGCTAGTCCCACTAAAAGTAAAATGCAACCATAACGGATGATGGGATCACTCCGCAAATGTCAGAGAAGTAAATAAATTGTTTCAGTTGCCTGAAAGTATCACTACTACTTAACCACAAATTTAAACTAATTATCCATTCAGATTAATAATAACAATAGGAAGTATCTGATTCTAATTGAAATTGTGTCAAAGGTATACTTCCATCCACGTAAATATTCATTTGTCAGTGGGTTCCAAATCATAAGATCAGAAGAAACTAGTCTTCCTGCCGTAGGGGTATCATTTTCCAAAATGCAAATAAAAACAAAATACTCAAAATGGGAAACAAACAAAACACAAATTAGCCAAAGTACAACAACAATAAAGAAACATCCCACCTATCAACCTTTGCCAGAGAATTGCTAACATCCAAATCAAATATTCAACTGTTGTAAACGTCAAAATACAACTCCCCTCTCCTCTCGGGTTCCATCATGTCCAGTCAAATGGCTTCTGGCTGTTGTAGTCATCAATGCAGGAGTCTTGTAGTTCTGTGTGCCTTCCTCCATTCCTCTAATCTCTCCTTGATCATGGTGGTGGCAATGATCAGAGTCCAATTGTCCTAGTCCAACCCCAAGACAGTCTTTCAGTGGTCCGGGCGTGGTTTGGACCTGGAATGATCTGGGCCCCACTTTTGCGGTAGCCCTTCATTGTTCAGTCTCTCAGGGTCGCAGGATTCAGGACTCCTCCTTTATGAGAGATTAGGATGGAAACTCGCACAACACAATGTTAAACCCTTGACTGGATGGTTTGGCATTATCTTACTAAATGTAAAGCTTTGTGTTACAAAAATGTTTTTAAACCCCCATCTTATATCTATCCATTCTCCATGTTTTAAATTGGGGATTTACCATTTAGATATTGTCACTAGTATCTGTCCTAAGGAATTCAAAAAAAATGTACTCCCCCCAACCTAATCTACAGAACCCTCCCCCCAGCACACAGGCCTTAGTGTGAGGGGGTGACTCTCCCCTGGGTCTCAACCTCAGGGTCTGCGCCCCTCTCCTAGAGCTCTAAACTCAGTCAACATTCCTCAAACCCAATCACCAGTACAGAACCATCCACTTGTGAGAATTTAAACTATACCAAACTCCACTCCCACAGCTTCCAGTCATCCAAACAACTAAGGTCTTCTTCAGCTGGGCCAAAACAAACTTGTAAGATACATTTTACTCTAAAAGTAGCATGTTAGACTTCTCATCAGTTTAACAATCCCCAAAAACAAGTTTAACCAATTACAGTGAGTATGGGACATAAAAATATCAGTGTCATAACTTTCTGTGTACATATTTGATTAACTTTGAGCTCAAAGTCCACCTCTTATACTACCCCAAATACCTAAAATCCCCTTAAATATTTAAAATCCCCAACTTCCCCCCCATATTATCTCGCTAGTTGTGCTAACAACTAAGAGATAATACCAGGAGGAGCCCCAAAACAAATAAACAGAACAGTGAAGCAGGCCACGTATCTATGAAGAAACGTGAATCGACAGAGTATTTCAAAGTCCGTCCCCCCAGGACACAGAGTTATCATGAACGCTACACCCTATGGGCATGCGCAACGCCAAAACTAAGCCCCCAGTGGAACCAGGATTCCACTACTAGTCCTCTCCAGAAAAGGAGAGAGAAAACATGACAGCCGAAACGGCGTGTGTTTGATAAGAGGACCCCAAGAGAACAAACCACATATAAAATCACCCATCCAAAAGCCCCCAAGATCACTCCCGGGCAGCTGTACGCATGTCAGCAAACAGAACCACTAAAAACAGGCAGCCGAACCGCCACTACGGTAAACGTGACCAAATACACATATTACCTGAAAAATATTGTATCCCTCGTGCACAGGGAAACCCAACCCAATTACTGAAAAACACAACAATCGGTGCGCGCATATATACCTCTCCATTAAACTATTTTAGCTCTTGCCAGAAACGCCAACCCACTGATTTCCAACAACCCTGGCCTTCGTAAAAGGAAATATTTAGGAGTGCGGCAGGGGCAGTCTGGACATGGAACAAACACTTTATCCTAACCACCGTTTCAATAACTCAAATTACCCAAACAACAGTATGCATGGCCACCTCAGAAAATCCATCAGGCTAAACATTCCAACGACATCTTTCACTCACCGTCAACCCCTCAGACTGGCCGTGCCTCTGTTATCGAACAGCAACCAAAACTCACCGCGCCACAGGCGTTCCAATTTCCACACACACAAATTAACAGCCCTTACTAACCCACACCCTCAGACAGACAAACACAAAACATGACAGAGACGAAACACAAAGAGAATGTCACCCTAAACGAACCTGTATATTTTTGTGTACCCCTGCGTGTCGTCACACGTCAAAAATAAAACTGTGCACAAGAAATTATATTCATCCTAGTGAATAGTGTTACCCTAACCTACTGAAAATGTGCATACATGCAAGTCCCTAAACGCTTATTGCGTTCTCACCCCAAATCACAATTTAGGTCCGGCAGCCTGTACCTAATCATGCTCTAGCCTCACTCCAGCCAGGCGTCTCAAACCCAATAAGCCTAGCTCATCGAGGGAGGAATTGAGATCCAGAGTAAGTAAACTGCTGCACGCACGCGCTGGACCCGACTGGAAAAAGAACCCAAGCCGACAGGATCAGGAAAACCGGACAAAACCCTAACCCCCCATTATTATGTCAATTTTTATGAGTCCAAACATAACAAGACAAACACATGACGTACAAACAAACAATACATTCAACATTGCCTCATTAATTTTAACTCGACATGTTTTTGTCATGTTTCATAATTTTGATCTGCTCAATTGTTTTAAAATTTCGTATTCAACGAGTGTTCTAATTGGAATTCTATTTCAATAGTGCAACGTAGACTCAAATTTTACTCTATGTTAACTTTTCAACAACCGGAATCATGTTACAAAACCTCAAATTTCTATGCGACATTTCTCTTCCTTTAATTATGCTATCTAGCAGGCCCTCTCCTTCTGCTAAGAGTAGCTTTATTGGGATGACTGCCAACTGTTTATGCCTTTTAATATTTAGCTCCACTTTCTGATATTCAGCTTACAGTTTTTGCCTGTTCTACAAATTTGTGTTATACCAATCATCCCTAACCAACCTCTGTATTTTCTACTGTTATCTGGAACCACACTCCTTCCCTCCTCCTCTGTCTGTGTGTGTGGGTGTGTGTGTATGATGAATACTATTTCCCCTGTCTAGACCATCACTAACCTATTTCCCCCTCTGGCAGTTGTCCAGAAATAAATGATTCTGACGACGTTGTCCAATTCGAAACAATCAAGGTATTTAATAACTGAGTATAATGTCCAAATCGAAGGTGCACGGCTCTTGTTTCGGCTGGGAACAGCAGGAAGAGAGAAAGCCTTGGTCTATTTACATTCACTTTATAGGTTCTCCTTAAGGGAGCCTATTCGTCAAATCCTCTTGTACGTCTTCACGTAGCGTGGTGTGCGTAGTGTTCTGATTGGCTGGACTTGCTATCTTGGCCACCCGGGATCCTCACTCTGATTTCTGTTGTTCTTGTGACCGGTAGAGACTCGTCACTTCCTCCCATGCCTTAGGAGTTTCCTGTTATTAGCATTGTCCATCCTCAAGACAAATGCTACACATTAATACTTGTTTCGTTCCTATCCTTGCGCAGCTTCATTTGACTATTAATAATACATTCATGATTCGGTTCCACATTTTTAAGGCACAAGCATACAATTATACAATTTGGTATTACAGCTTGTTATGACATGTTGATCCATTATTTTAAAACACACAGCATTTATTTCCCTTACAGTCTAACTATGAAAGCCTCTAATAAGATATGACTATGTGTGGCGTGTGTGTTTATATAAAGTTGGAAACTAATTCCCTGTTATATTGGGCCTATCCTAGATCCTAACCTAACCAGGGGTCTCCACCCCCATCGTAATCCTAATTTTTTAACCTTTCTCCACATTTTCACCCTTCAATCTGTTCAGCCCATGGCTTCCATTCTACGTTCTCCGTCTCCATTTTCCACAAAATCTCTGTTCACCTACGTTTCCTACAGTACTTGCAAACAACCAGTAACAGCAACACGAAAGCAACATACAACGAACGATACCATGTGACAAAACAAAGGGACATTTACACACAGTTACCACAACACAGATACCAGAAATAATACACAGATTTTCGGAATTCAGTGCCGTCCGGGGGAGTCTAATCGCCGTAGTTCCAGGCCTGTCACCCAATCTTTTTGGAGTCTTTAGCTCCAGGATTTTCACCCAATAAATAGTTAGGAGATCCTCATTTCTCCGGGCTTTCTTAGCCCAGCAATCCCTACAGAGACGTCACTCTGTAGAGTCCTCACTTCCATCAAAACAAGGTAGGATACGCCACTTCTAGGATCTAAAGTTTGGAGGTCCTCAATGCTCCGGGCTTTCTTAACCCAGCGATCTATAGTTTGGAATATCTTAAATATTCCGGGCCTTGAACCCAAAATAGTTTGGAGGCCTCTAACCCACTAGCTTTTCCGGAGACGCCACTCCGTCCAGGCTGTTAGTTTGGAGAGTTTAACTTACTCTCTTCATATTTTTCACAAACAATCTTGGCTATGGCCAATACGTAGAGTTGTTTTTTTAAAATAGGTTCTGCTCACCTTAATAACTTGCCCGGCTGAAAATCGTTCGATCAATTGGCATGGACATCCTCCGATCCCTGGACGAGCTCCCAAGTTGTAAAATTCAAACTACTTCCCCCGAGTCCGAATCAGAGAATGTCCACACGATCACATGTCTTCAAAGTAAACACCTTTATTACAGATATCTGGAGATCGTTCTATTTACTAAAATATTCCACACTATCCTACTCTTGTTAGCGTGATATGGTCTTTTGGAACAATAAGACAATGCTAATCCTGTGATTAATTAATTTGTTATTCAATTAATGAATACCAAGAAATATTTTCAAGTTTGAATATATATATATATATATATTTATTAAAAAAATTAATAGCAACCATCTTTATACCTCATCTGGTATTCCTTCAAGTTACCCGCTCAAAAAAATATTTGTACAGTTTTTATTTTGTATACAAAACTCAGTGTAGCATTTGAGTAATATTTTGCATGCCCATGTCTCTGTAAGCCAAAAGTTAACATTGTTTTTGGTGTCTGTGTGATTATGTTTTCTCATGTCATGATCCAGACAACGTTTTGGGATTGAAGGCTCCTGCCACAAGATCTTAAGATGAAGTGAGTATTCATGTTGTCCTGACAAAGACAGTGAATGCCTACAGTGTACCATAGTCACTATTTGGTTGCTCATGGGTTTATGCACATTAATTTTTGTGTTTTCACAGGAAATGACAATTACCTTTTTGTAGGAGGAAACACATGGTTAATGGACTGGAGATACATTGTGCTTTTCTGCCTTAACGGTACTAAAAGTGCTTTATTTTTTACTAAATCTAACTTTTTGCTTGATCACATTTTTACTTTAACTACATAGAAATGAATGAAACAACTTGGAAATATGTTAAAAAATGTTGGGCCAAACTGTTATGTGTGTAGCTACTTTTTGCATTCTTTTTTCCAACACTGATAACCCACTAATGACAAAAATGTGTTTACATTTTTTAGATCAAGCATTAAAACAAGGTTTACTGGGGAGAACAGGCACCCATCAGAGTGACAAGTCCATCACTAGTAAGTATCAACTGCAGTATATAAAACAAGATATAAGTCAATTGTAACCACTATTTCTAAGCCTTACATTGTGATTAATATACACTACCCTTCAAAAGTTTGGGGTCCTTTAGAAATGTTTTTGTTTTCGAAAGCAAAGAGGCACTTTTGTCCATTTAAATAGCATGACATTTATCAGAATGAGAGAAATTGACAAGAAACTGAAGATCTCGTACAACCTTGTGTACTACCCCCTTCACAGAACAGCTCAAACTGTCTCTAACCAGAATAGAAAGAGGAGTGGGAGGCCCCAGTGCACAACCGAGCAAGTGGACATACATTGGAGTATCTAGTTTGGGAAAGTTCTTTGTTTCTAGTCAACTGGTCAAGTTACTTTTGCTTATTCAACACAATGGTTTCAGCTGTGCTAACATAATTGCAAAAGGGTTTTCTCATGATCACTTTTAAAATTATTAACTTGGATTAGCAAACAACGTTCCATTGGAACACAGGAGTGAAGGTTGCTGATAATGGGTCTCTGTAAGCTTCTAAAAAAAATGTTGGTCTTACATTTGCAGATGAAAAAAAACGTCATGCACTGTGGCACGGTAGGTAAAACTTAGCGTGTTTACGAATGTTTTGCGTATTAAATAATATTTGAGGTGTTAAAAGGCATTGAATCTGACTTATAAAGGTGCAAGAACCCTGGGCATAACAGGGTACATGCAGCTGCAGTTTATACCATAATTAGATTGTTGATTTGATTTTAGTGTACCAATTGTCCCAAAACATAATTTTTCTAAACCTAAACTAAACGTAAATGAAATCAAGTTTGTTTAAGCTTGTTTTTAAAGTAATAGTTAAAAAGGTGACTTTATGGACTTCTCATGACCCCCCACCCCCCAGATGCACCAAGGATGTATTCAGCTGATTATTGGCAATTTGAAGGAGGATTGTTCTTTATCTATGTTGCACTGTCACTTCTGGGACAGATTCATTGACCTTGTGTGCTATGCTTTAACTTTATTTGTAAGTGTCCAATCCCACTCTTTCTCCGTGAAGCTGCCTAATAAATCATGATCTCCTTGATACCTTTTTCTCTAATTTGGCACATTGAAACAACAGGCCACAAGTAACCCCCACACATCCAATAGCCCACGTTTGCCCATAGGTGACGCTACAGGCCACGCCCCAATATTTCAATTTTCAAAGTGTTGGCCTTAATGTAGCTACTTTTCATGTGCTTTGACTGTGCTTGTTTTTCTACTGTGAAATTGACAATTATTTGTTCATAATTCTTTAAAATTGACTGTTTAATGCCATACCTTTACAGACATTTATGTTTTTTTGAAAGTACTTACAACATGTTTATAAAAAATATGATTCTTTTTAACATTTCCAAAAAATAAAATTCCATAACCACTGTAATAAATCTACATAGAATATGTTTAAATATTGCCATTGTTCAAGTATTTTGAAATACAATGCTTAGTTTTCCATTGTTCAATGAAACATTACAATTGTCTAAAATTACAAACTAATCATGTAAATGTTATTTGGAGCAACCACAGTCTTACAGGAAATCACTAGGTAGACCGTCAGTTTCATCAAGTAACTGCTAATTAGCCTACATTTACATTGATTGATTTTAAAATATATTTACTGTGTACTATGCTTGGTTTTCTGCTATCTCATGAACATTTTAATATATAAATGATTCAAATTGACTGATTAATCTGTTTGTCTTACATTTGTTGTACTTATTGTGTTAATAATAAATAGATTTAGATTTCATTATATTTTTATGTACGTCATTGTACATAGGAAAATCATAGAAAAGGTTTTTTTACTCTATACTGACCAATACATGACCTACATGTAGAGAGTAGATAGTTCTTGTTTTTCTTTTTCATGTATTTTGACCTAATATTTGTCTACCCACAATTTAATGAACATTTAAAAACAATGTTTACACAATGAATATGATGTAATTTAATATTTTTTTACTGTGAAATAACAAATAAATGCCATAACTTTACAGGGATAAACCTGAAAACAAGTTGTTTTCCATGTATTTGTACATGATATTTCTGTTTTCCCACAGTTCAATGAACATTTAAAAACAATAATATACTGTAATTTAACTAACTCTTTCTGTGAAGTGACAAATAAATGCCCTAAATGCACAAGGATTAACCTAAACCCTATCTGGTTTCTATGTAAATTTACATAATAGTTTTGTTTTCCGACAGTTTATTGAACATTTAAAAACAGTAATATACTGTAATCTAACATTTCTTTGCTCAAGCTTTTACTCAATTCACTCATCATAGAAACCTGTCAGTTATCAATTTGGTGCAAAATGTGTTTCACCAGGGTAATTACCTTAAATATTATCAAAGGACGTATACCACTGAACCAGGAACAATTTAAAAAAATAAAGAGACAGAAGACTGCTATCAAGATATTTGCTGATAAAAAAGCCAGCCTTAAAAAAGAAAGATGAACCATCCAACAGCGAGGTGAATTAATTCTTCCTTTGCTGAGTATAGCTGTCCCTTTTATCTGCAGCCAGGTTGGGCATTTAACACTAACCCTACCAGAAAATATTAGACACGATGATACACCACAGCTTATTCCAGAGAGCCTACCGGAGCAAGCTATAGACGGGGTCATGAGTGACACGCTTGCCCATATTTAATCACGTCTGGAGTCAAAAGGAGTCTGTTCTAAATCATCCCTGAAACGCATTTCCAAACGCAGGTTACCCGTAGACATCAATGACAGATTTCCGCTTGTGTTGTCATGGTGTGAAAGGAGGTTAAATGCAAATAAGGTATAACCCCTCCCAAAGTCTTGTAAATAGCGACCTGTGGCCAAGTATAGATTTTAAAATGTGTCTGCCGTCCTAACATGAGCTACATATTCAGCGTTTAAATGCCTGAAATTAAAAGGGTTTTTATTTAGGGTCCCAGTACTTGTGTCGTTATCCACCAAGCCTATTACTATGTAACGCAGAAGTGTTCCCAAAACCAGATTATCTTGACTGGAAACTCTAGACCCCCGTGGTATGCTGAATGTTTTCATAGTTATTTTTTGAATTGGGTAAAGTGCATTGCCCTTGGACAACGCATGAGCATGTCCTAAATGCACAGCCGGCGAAACAGCTACCTTTTTGACAAATAACGATATGTTTACAATTTTTAAACTAAAGTCACCATCTCCTGCAGCAATTAGACAAACATCATCCTTTGCTTGTGATAACTTGATCCTTAAATCAACCGCATTTAGCATTAATCGCTCTTGAAAGAAGATGTTGTGATGTATAGCACCCAAAAGTTACACATTTTGTGATTTTTTATGTATTCTGCCCTCTCGTGCAATCCACGCCCTGCAGCAAAACCAGGAGGGCTCGGGACAAGGTCTTCTGGGCCTGGTACTCCACAGGTGTGAGCCGAGACCTCACATCCTTCTAAGTTGAACCGCAACAGGAGACAAGGAGAATTGTTAAAAAGTGCATTTCTTAGAGTTATGGAGGAGAACATAGAGTTAAGGAGGATAACTAGCCCTGCTCCCCTGAAACAATAATATAGCAGCATAAAAACTTTTGTCTGAGACAGGGGGGTCCAGTGACACTGTGGCCCTATCCAAGGGAGGCCTCGGACAGGACCCAACAGGCAAGAAATCAATCCACCCCATTGCCAGGCATCAGCCAAAGGGACATTGACTAACCACCCTATATGTGGTCCGAGTATTGCCAGCAGAGTTCATTTTCAATTGCTCGAGGGGCGTAAAGGACAAACAGCAGCAAGCCAGTGACTCCGCCCTCAAGTGGCATTGAAGAGCAGGTATCCCAGTGGAGATGAGAGCCCACCTAGCAAGACAGCAAAGGGGGACAGTATCGAGCCATTCCGGTCACCTTCAACCCCTGGGCCAGGCTGCACTAGTCAAAAACCATGCTGAAAAGATGTGTCTTTAGTAGACACTTAAAAATTGCCACAGAGTCTGCATTTCTAAACGTAATTGGCAGATTATTCCACAGTAGCGGAGCTCTATGTGAGAAAGCCCTGCCTCCGGCTGTTTGTTTGGAAATTCTAGGTACGACCAGAAGACCTGCATCTTGCGATCTTAAGTTACGTGTAGGTATATATGGCTGGATCATTTCAGAGAGATAGAGCAGGTCCGTGTACTGCTTTATAGCTCAACAGTAAAACCTTAAAATCAGCCCTAGCCTTGACAGGCAGCCAATGTAGAGAAGCTAATACTGAAGTAATGTGCTCAAATGTTTTTGTTCTAGTTAAGATTTGAGCAGCCGTATGCAACACTAACTGAAGTGTATTCATTGATTTATCAGGGTAACAGGAGATTAGAGCGTTGCAATAATCTAGTCTGTAAGTAACAAAAGCATGGATTCGTTTTTCAGCATCAGCTTTTGATAAAAAATTGCGTATTTTAGCAATGTTCCGAAGATAGAAAAAAAGCAGCTCTAGAGATAATTTTTATGTGTTCATCGAAAGAGAGGTCAGGGTCAAGAGTGACGCCAAGGTTTCTCACATTCTTTTGGTATATGCCTATACAACCGTCCAGGTTCATTGTGAGATCTCCCAAAAGCGCTCCTTGTTTCTTAGGTCCTAAAATTAACATATTTGTTTTTTCTGAGTTTAAAAGCAAAAAGTTATCGGTCATCCATTTCCTAATATCTGAGACGCATGCTTCCAAAGTAGCTTTTCTGGGGGCCTCTCCATGCTTCATCGAGAGATATAGCTGTGTGTCATCAGCATAGCAGTGAAAATTTACATTGTGGTTCCTGATGACATCACCCAGAGGCAGCATATATAGGGAAAACAGTAATGGCCCCAAAACTGAGCCTTGAGGAACACCAAAACATACCTTTGATTTGACAGAGGACATGCCATCTATTGATACGAACTGATATCTTTCAGATAAACAAGATTTGAACCAGGCTAAAACTTTTCCGTGTAGCCCAACATGGGTTTCCAATCTCTCCAAGAGAAGGGAGTGATCAATAGTGTCAAAAGCAGCACTAAGATCAAGAAGCAAAAGGACAGATGCAGAACCTTTGTCTGAGGCCATTTGAAGGTCATTTATCACCTTCACAAGTGCAGTCACGGTGCTATGATGGGGTCTGAAACCGGATTGGAGCATTTCACAAACGTTGTTTGTCTTCAAAAAGGCATTAAGTTGTAGAGAAACAGATTTTTCAAAAATGTTGGAGAGGAAGGGGAGGTTCGATATTGGCCTATAATTCTTTATTAAATCTGGATCCAAATTAGATTTTTTTCAGTAGAGGATTTATTTCTGCTTTTTTTAATGAGTTTGGTACACTTCCAGAGGACAGGGAGCAGTTTATTATGTTCAACATTGGTGGACCTAACACTGGGAGTAGCTCCAGAAGTAATTTTGTTGGAATCGGGTCTAATTGGCAAGTTGTGGGTCTTGAACTTGTTTTTCTGTATTGTACTGTACTGTACTGTCTATCCAAGCTAATCTAAATACTTCCAAGTCCAAGAAGTATCAGCCTGGTTCACTTTCATAAGTAAAACCTCAAAAGAACGAAAATCAGCTATGTGTTTATGAGTACCTTTATACTTCGTGTTATAAATATTTGCAACACCCCCCCTTTTCGGGATGCGCGGGGGATAGTTAAAAGGAGTGTAGCCAGGAGACCTCATTTAAGGCAATACATTCTTCAGGCTTTAGCCAGGTTTCACACAGGCCAATGACATCTAGTTTGTGGTCAGTGATTAACTCATTTACTGCAATTGCCTTAGAAGCAAGGGATCTTATATTAAGGAGTCCCATTTTAAGATGTGATGTAAGACAATAATTTTCATTCATGACCAAGATGGAAGAAAGCTTTATCTTAATAAGGTTGCTAGTGTTTGCACTACCGTGTTTTACTTTTCTTAGTCTGGAACGAGTAAGAGTCACAATAGGCAAAACTAGGCTAACTGCTCTGGCTATGCTATCGACAGACTCCACTATGCCAGCAGCCTGACCTGCACCCTATCTCATGGTGAGGCTATAGGAGTGAGACTCCTGTCAATATTCCTGGACAAAAGAAGAGCACCACTCCAGCTAGGATGGAGTCAGTCACTCTTCAGCAGATCAGGCCTGACCCTATTTCTGGGAGAGTCCCAAAAAGAGAGCCAGTTATCTACATTTCTTCCCAGTTACCAGGAGAAAGTAATTGCCTGGCTGCAGGGGCTGTAGTAACACCCATAGTTCCATCCTTTATGTTCTCCACACCTAAAGACATTTGGACAACACCGGTTGGAATTCCGTCTTCTCTCTGTACATGTACTTGATGACACGGTCTCTGAGGAACTCATTCCATTCGATATCCATAAACGTGCTGACCGTACGTATCACTAAGAACCAAAGACATTTTTAAAATCTCTAGGAGATCCGACACTGAGTACAAACTTGCCTCTTTATCTTAAGTCGCTAGAAGTGCAGACAATGCGTACAAAACGTGTTTTTTTATTTAACTGCTTCTGCTTGGATACCCATTTAGGCTTATAAAACTAACACCCTCAAACTTTTTTACCCCTCGCCTTCCCGCACTATCTCACAGAACCTTTTCACCGTTTGTCACGCAAAAATACAGACATGGGAACCGTTCTTTCATAACATTCACGGCCGCGCTTCTGACATATATAAACAAATACACCCTGGGGGGGGCCCCCTTTGACCCCCACCCCTGACACACCTGTTGTCTCATGAATTAAATTATTAACCTGGAGCCGTCAATCACTTTCTTCTGAGGGGAGTGGAGCTGCAGTCCCAGCGCCACCAAAAACCTCCATCACTCTTTTACCCGCACCCTAGGTTCCTCAATAGCAGATCCCACTCCCTCGATGCGTGGCCGCTCTGCGACAAGGGAAGTTGGTGCAGACACCGTAGTTGAGGACTCCACCTTCACCCTCTCTACAGGGCCATCGTCGCTATCTGCCCTGTATCCCGGCCCTTAGCAGCCTCATCATCCCTTATCCAGGAATTACATAATTCGGATTTCCAAGATGCATCCAGAACCTGTTTGCAAGACATACGTGTTCTGTAATTTTTTCTGAAAAATTCCCAACATGACCAATACGCTGTTAACAAGGAGAAATAGAGAGTCTAATTGAGTAAAAGTACAAATTACATATATAGTATGCCTTGAGAAATATTTTTTTCATAAAAAAATTCTAAGTACCAACGTCCCATAGGGCTAATGCACTGTCAATAATTCATATTTTAAAATAAATCACACCACCCATATGAAAGATTTAATTTGTAGCCAATTTTATTCCAAATATATATTTCAATTTTAATATTTTTTATAAAGTCTCCTTCTAATGATTTAACTCATTTTCGTTCCGTAGTCTACTCGAGGGTTCCAGTAGATCGGACCTTCCTTCTTTGGACAGTACCTTATGGTGTCGCCGGTCTCGCCTCATATTGGACACGTATGATCTTAACACAGGGCATGCTAATTTTCCTTACCATATGAAATTGTGGCTGAGGTAGACCGATACGTCTTCACTGTTGCATTTGCAGAATGGGCAAAAAAAGTCTCCACTTTCCACTTCCTTGTAGCTGTTCATGTTCTCGTTAATGCTGCTTGCACTGCAGACACCCATCGCACAGTCCCGTCTAATGTTTCCCTATTGTAATTAAAAATGCGTTTTATTCTGTGTGTTTTGTAATGATGAATCAATGTGTCATAATAAGCTATAATCATAGTTGTATGCTTGTGCCTTAAGAATGTATAGCCATATCATGAATGCATTATCAACAGCCAAATGAAACTGTTTAAAGCATGAACAAAACAAGTAATGATATGTAGTAATCACATTGAAGACACATGTAAAGGATGGGTAATAAAGCAGAGGGCGAACGAATAACAGGAAGCGCCTAGGGGGTACAAGAAAGACCACGAGACTACAGAAGGACGCATCCAGGTTCGAGAACACCAACCCCAACAGGAAGAGGTCGGACAATCAGAACACAACGCACACCACGCAACGTGAAGACGTACAAGAAGATATGACCAATAGGCTCCCTTAAGGAGAACCTATAAAATGTGAATGTATCCAAACAAAGCGCTCTCTTTCCCAGCTGATCCCAGACGAAACAAGAGCCGTGCACGTTAGATTTGGGAATGATACTCCGGTTATTAAATACATTGATTATTTCTAATTAGACAAAGTTGTCAGGATCATTTATTTCTTAACACCCTCAGTGATGAGTTCAGGCCTGTGTGGCCAAGCTGTAGCCGACACTACAGAACATTCTACAACCCATATTTCTGAGCTCTACCCTCACTGTTTGCTGTACACCATAAAACCCTCTACCCTTCTTGCTACCATCCCACCTCCTTGGCCAACGTTCAACACCTACCTCCTTCATCAACGCTCTCATCGCCCCCCGTCCTAACGCTACCTGCACACCTACCCCTTCCTTCCTACAAGCACTCATAGCTAGTAGATCAGCTGCTTCATTCCCTTCTGTTACATGACATGCAGCCAACTTTATAACTTCACACAGGTAGACCCTTCCCTTCACCTGTATCAGCCAATCAGAGGCACTGGCGGGAAAACTCAACCGAGGACAAAGGGTCCTTACGTTCTCTCAAAACCCACATAATCAATACAAAATGGAGGATGTAATCGATATACAAAATGGATGACCTAACCAATGTTTACATACATGTATAGGCACATTAAACTTATGCAAATAACTAATTATGCATTTATTAATAGGGCCTATGGATTTGACCAATACAATTTATCCTCTACAATCACGTGATGTGCACTAACACCTCCTGGTTTAGCTTTCTGCGGGACCTTTAAATCTAAAATGCCGTAAGAAGTGTAGATAAAACCTTCCCAGAAAAGATGACAAGAATTGTCACGTGCAAGAATACACAAGGGAAGACCAACTAATATAGCACATCATGAAACTACTTCACAAATTCCATCAATAGTCAGTCATTCGGAAAACCGGAGTTCGATAGGAAGGGTGACCAACGCTCCAGACAGCAGCTGCTGATATGTAGTGCGTTTACATTGATTGGTTAGTGGGTTCATTTGTCCTAATTGTGCAGAGACAGTGATTAAAATGTACACCGATCCGCAGAATTATGGGTTCTCTACCAGTTGTCTTATAGAGTGCGATCTGTGCCAAAGCGATGGTTACCGCAAAAGTACTAAGCGTCTTCAAGACGGAACCAAGAACAACATTGCATTTTATGTGAATGTGCCAATGGCGCTCGTAGCGCACGATTTCGGGTTGGGGTATGCAACTCTCAAGAAAATAGGACAAGTGTTGAGGATTTCTATAAGCAACATGAAAAAAGAGTGACAGGTATGAAAACAGGATTGAGATCAATAAAATGCAAAGCTGTGGGGGAACAAGAAATGCATCTCTCTTTCTGGCTTTTGTGGCGTTATGGATAACATCAGAAACTAATGAAGGGTGGCATTGTTGTGTTTCCTTTCCCCCGCAGGCTATATTACCTAAGGCTCCACCGTAGCCTTAATCTATTTGTGTTACAGATTAATAAAGTAACATTTTATTTTGTGTTATTAATATTATTTGTTCAGTTTTACTTTTACAGTAGGCTACAAACTTTTCCTTTTACTGGACAATACTTACATCATTTAGCCTACCAGTAAACCTTTTTATACTTTTTTGGCAGTGTTACGTCTGCCTTTTATAAAGGAGGCGCAACGCCTAGCTGTGCATGAACACGTGTGAAAATAATAGAAATAAGATGTGCGGTCGTGAGGTGCAAGGGAGGAGACACCAACAAACTAACGTTACCGTGTAGGGGATTTATTTCACCACAAAACAGCACGGTACGAGAGGGGAAAGGGGCTGGGCAGTACCAAAGCAAAGAACAAAAAAATCTGAAAACCCCTAACAAAATAATAACTTCCCCTGGCTACTCTAAGAAATACAAGGGGTGGTCCGCCCAGGTCTTACCTAGTGTGTATAGACAATTAACTCCTACGGGGAAAGGTATGCCCGCGGGCCTCTTGCCTACACACTCCCAGGGTGCGGTCCCCTTCCCCCTTGGGAACAGACAAACAGAGGGTTATTGGGGAAACAAACTACAGAGACTAACAACTTAAAAAGAACAGGTACCACGAATAAACCATAAACCAAAACCCCAACTAACTAACAACCAACTCCCAACAAACAAACTAGTACAACCACAGATCTGACAAAGATTGACAAAAAGCTCAACAGACTGCCCATTGAACAAAGCGAGAGAGATCTGATGGGGTGGTGAATGAAGGGTTCTTATACTTCTGATGGAAGGATGTGATTGGTTGATGGGACAGGAACCAGCTGAACAGAATAACGGAAGGGAGATTAACTTGATTGATGGCACCTGTGCAGACAAAGGGGAACTGTAGAAGTCGTCAGAGACTTCTCCGAGTTCCTATCAGAGAATGTTCACACATTAAAAGTCTTACAAAAAAGCGATTGTCTTTATTAATACAGATATATATATACCCGGAGATCAGATTTCACACTCTAGTTAGAGCAAAACGAAAAGATCTGAGGTCCGAACGCAGCGGACCTTGTTTATATGGAAAGTTTCCCCCCTCCCTGTCTCTTACAGAAGATCTCACTAAACATGAATCAGGTGTATGTGTGTTCTGTTGTGTGGCTCTCGTTGTCTAGGAGTGGGCCATCTGGCGACCTTGAGTGCGATGTTTTGGCTGGTTCTGCTCCTCTCGCTCCTGGGCTCACCATCAGTATCAGTATGTGCGTGCGTGTTTAAGCTCTGTGTCAGATAGCGTGTTTTACTGAGCACAGTGTCCACGCCTCAATCTCGGGGCCATGGAACTATAATGTCTACTTCATCCGTATAATATTAAACTTACCCATAACTAAAATATCATTACATATTTCACACTGTCCACAGTACAACAGTACAATATTAAGCTAAATCATCAATAAAGAAACATTCAGATTTCACACAGGACAGAGAGGACTGGTGTTCACCGGTTTTATTTGGGAGACGTGGAAGACAGGATGGACTCGCAGGGAAGTGAGGGGCTGGAGTGGTTATGTAGGGGACTTGATGAGTGATGGGGAACAGGTGTGAGTGATTGGGAAACTGGGTGCTTGGGAACTGGTGCATGTGATAGCACCCAAGGCCACTAGAGGGTGCTCTAGGGCCCCGGTCGGACTGGAGTCAGGGCGGAACCCTGACAGGGCCAGTTCAATCTGTAAGGACCGGACTCGCGGTGGTGAGGAAGGGACCCAATTGCACGAAGGGATAGGTGATTTCCATTGGCAGTGCTGGGATGGTTTAGTGGGAGTGTGTGGAAGGCGGCTCGGATATGCGAGCGTGAA
>JACXGK010004708.1:22830-36957 GCA_016801125.1 Novumbra hubbsi
TAGCACTAGGTTTGAACTGGCAGGGAAGTGAGGGGCTGGAGTGCTTATGTAGGGGACTTGATGAGTGATGGGGAACAGGTGTGAGTGATTGGGAAACTGGGTGCTTGGGAACTGGTGCATGTGATAGCACCCAAGGCCACTAGAGGGTGTGCTAGGGCCCCCGTCGGACTGGAGTCAGGGCGGAACCCTGACACCCAATTCAAAAAATAACTATGAAAACATTCAGCATACCACGGGGGTCTAGAGTTTCCAGTCAAGATAATCTGGTTTTGGGAACACTTCTGCGTTACATAGTAATAGGCTTGGTGGATAACGACACAAGTACTGGGACCCTAAATAAAAACCCTTTTAATTTCAGGCATTTAAACGCTGAATATGTAGCTCATTTTAGGACGGCAGACACATTTTATAATCTATACTTGGCCACAGGACGCTATTTATAAGACTAAGCTAAAATACTTTGGGAGGGGTTATATCTTATTTGCATTCATAACCTCCTTTCACACGATGACAACACAAGCGGAAATCTGTCATTGATGTCTACGGGTAACCTGTGTTTGGAAATGCGTTTCAGGGATGTTTTAGAACAGACATCTACTGTGATTGTTTACGCATGCTCAGATTCTATATTGGAGATGAACTCTCGAAGACAGGTGTTGGTTGACTATTATTAAAATCAAGATGAATGCCTTCATGCGTCGTATGGTTGGAAAACCTTTCAGAGGAGTATATGCTTTATGAATTACCCCAGGACCAAGTTATCTATAGACCAGCGTTGTTTATCGTTAATATACACAAAAAACATATGCCTGGGGAACATTGGCTCGCATTGACTTTAGAATAGGAAAAAGGGCGCAACAATACAACTTTTTTTTCCTCCTTTGGTTTCCCTCCAGGGTATTCACATTTCACAAAAACTATAAACATTTTTTTAAACGAAACGGTGACAAGATTTTTCATAATATTAAACAGCTTCAAGACGATTTTTCTACAACCCTCGGCCAGCATTATATTTTCTATCTCTGTCAAAGAGTCAGAGGTCACAATGTTATAAATGTATATAGCAATAACTTAAATAGTAATGATATTATGGTAGCTAACTTTGTTAGAAAATATAATTTGGTTTTAAATGTAACCCCCTATAGCCAGTGTGTTTGTTCAAGACAAATGTTTAAAGATGGAAATTAATGCTAAGTGTTTGTTACATGTTTTTTATTGAAATAAACAGCATTACATAGAAATAAAGCGTCACTACATTTTATTACGATAATGTTAACCATTTGACCGCTTCAAATGCTTGTGCTGTATCTTTTAAAGGAGTGTACCTTCTAGAGGTTTAGTTTTTTTTTTGTTGATGTATTTTATAATCCGACACACCGGCCTGGGGTAAATTGAGACCAGCCATGGGCTCAAGGAAAGACGCACATCCTATACGTCTTCTGTCTTTGGCTATCTTGTGTGGGGCAGTTACACTTTTAACCAAGTCTTATCATATTAGAGCCTCTTACGTTTTTGCCATTAGTGATGAATTCGCCATTCTCATTCCATGCAGCCCTGCCTTTCAAGCCCTTTATCTTATCCATCATGTATATAAAATGTTTCCTATGACGTGATGAAATATGGGCAAGCGTGTCACTCATGACCCCGTCTATAGCTTGCTCCAGTAGGCTCTCTGGAATAAGCTGTGGTGTATCATCAAGTCTAATATTGTCTGGTAGGGTTAGTGTTAAATGCCCAACCTGGCTGCAGATAAAAGGGACAGCTATACTCAGCAAAGGAAGAATTAATTCACCTCGCTGTTGGATGGTTCGTCTTTCTTTTTTAAGGCTGGCTGTTTTATCAGCAAATATCTTGATAGCAGTCTTCTGTCTCTTTATTTTTTTTAATTGTTCTACGTCCTTTGATAATATTTAAGGTAATTACCCCGGTGAAACACATTTTGCACCAAATTGATTGGTTTCTATGATGAGTGAATTGAGTAAAAGCTTGAGCAAAGAAATGTTAGATTACAGTATATTACTGTTTTTAAATGTTCATTAAACTGTGGGGAAAAAAAACTATTATGTAAATTTACATAGAAACCAGATAGGGTTTAGGTTAATCCTTGTGCATTTAGGGCATTTATTTGTCACTTCACAGAAAGAGTTAGTTAAATTACAGTATATTATTGTTTTTAAATGTTCATTGAACTGTGGGAAAACAGAAATATCATGTACAAATACATGGAAAACAACTCGTTTTCAGGTTAATCCCTGTAAAGTTATGGCATTTATTTGTTATTTCACAGTAAAAAAATATTAAATTACATCATATTCATTGTGTAAACATTGTTTTTAAATGTTCATTAAATTGTGGTTAGACAAATATTAGGTCAAAATACATGAAAAAGAAAAACAAGAACTATCTACTCTGTACATGTAGGTCATGTATTGGTCAGTATAAAGTAAACAATGACGTACATAAAAATATAATGAAATCTAAATCTATTTCTTATTAACACAATAAATACAACAAATGTAAGACAAACAGATTAATCAGTCAATTTGAATCATTTATATATTAAAATGTTCATGCGATAGCAGAAAACCAAGCATAGTACACAGAAAATATATTTTAAAGTCAATCAATGTAAATGTAGGCTAATTAGCAGTTACTTTATGAAACTGCCGGTCTACCTACAGTGATTTCCTGTAAGACTGTGATTGCTCCAAATAACATTTACATGATTAGTTTGTAATTTTAGACAATTGTAATGTTTCATTGAACAATGGAAAACTAAGCATTGTATTTCAAAATACATGAACAATAGCAATATTTAAACATATTCTATGTAGATTTATTACAGTGGTAATGGAATTTAATTTTTTGGAAATGTTAAAAAGAATCATATTTTTTATAAACATGTTGTAAGTACTTTCAAAGAAACATAAATGTCTGTAAAGGTATGGCATTAAACAGTCAATTTTAAAGAATTATGAACAAATAATTGTCAATTTCACAGTAGAAAAACAAGCACAGTCAAAGCACATGAAAAGTTGCTACATTAAGGCCAACACTTTGAAAATTGAAAGATTGGGGCGTGGCCTGTAGCGCCACCTATGGGCAAACTTGGGCCATTAGATGTGTGGGAGTTACTTGTGGCCTGTTCTTTCAATGTGCCAAATTAGAGAAAAAGGTATCAAGGAGATCATGATTTATTAGGCAGCTTCATGGAGAAAGAGTGGGATTGGACACTTACAAATAAAGTTAAAGCATAGCACACAAGGTCAATGAATCTGTCCCAGAAGTGGCAGTGCAACATAGATAAAGAACAATCCTCCTTCAAATTGCCAATAATCAGCTGGATACATCCTTGGTGCATCTGGGGGGGGACATTATAAGATTCACTGAGAAGTCCATAAAGTCACCTTCTTAACCATTACTTTAAAAACAAGCTTAAAAAAACTTGATTACATTTACGTTTAGTTTAAGTTCAGACAAATTATGTTTTGGGCCAATTGGTACACTAAAATCTAATCAACAATCTAATTATGGTATAAACTGCAGCTGCAAGTACCCTGTTATGACCAGGGTTCTTGCACCTTTATAAGTCAGATTCAGTGCCTTTTAACGCCTCAAATATTATTTAAGACCCAAAACACTTGTAAACACGCTAAGTTTTACCTACCGTGCCACAGTGCATGACGTTTTTTTCCATCTGCCTCAAATGCACCTCCTGCAAATGTAAGACCAACATTTTTTTATGTAATATCTAGAGGCTTACAGAGACCCATTATCAGCAACCTTCACTCCTGTGTTCCAATGGAATGTTGTTTGCTAATCCAAGTTAATAATTTTAAAAGTGATGATCATGAGAAAACCCTTTTGCAATTATGGTAGCACAGCTGAAACCATTGTGCTGAATAAGCAAAACTAACTTGCCCAGTTGACTAGAAACAAAGAACTTTCCCAAACTAGATACTCCAATGTATGTCCATCTGCTCAGTTGTGCACCGGGGCCTCCCACTCCTCTTTCTATTCTGGTTAGAGACAGTTTGCGCTGTTCTGTGAAGGGGGTAGTACACAACGTTGTACGAGATCTTCAGTTTCTTGTCAATTTCTCTCATTCTGATAAATGTCATGCTATTTAAATGGACAAAAGTGCCTCTTTGCTTTCGAAAACAAGGACATTTCTAAAGGACCCCAAACTTTTGAAGGGTAGTGTATATTAATCACAATGTAAGGCTTAGAAATAGTGGTTACAATTGACTTATATCTTGTCTTATATACTGCAGTTGATACTTAGTGATGGACTTGTCACTCTGATAGGTGCCTGTTCTCCCCAGTAAACCTTGTTTTAATGCTTGATCTAAAAAATGTAAACACATTTTTGTCATTAGTGGGTTATCAGTGTTGGAAAAGAGAATGCAAAAAGTAGCTACACATATAACAGTTTGGCCCAACATTTTTTAACATATTTCCAAGATGTTTCATTCATTTCTATGTAGTTAAAGTAAAAATGTGATCAAGCAAAAAGTTAGATTTAGTAAAAAATAAAGCACTTTGAGTACCGTTAAGGCAGAAAAGCGCTATGTATCTCCAGTCCATTAACCATGTGTTTCCTCCCACAAAAAGGTAATTGTCATTTCCTGTGAAAACACAAAAATGAATGTGCATGAACCCATGAGGAACCTAATAGTGACTATGGTACACTGTAGGCATTGACTGTCTTTGTCAGGACAACATGAATACTCACTTCATCTTAAACTCTTGTGGCAGGAGCCTTCAATCCCAAAACGTTGTCTGGATCATGACATGAGAAAACATAACCACAGAGACACCAAAAACAGTATTAACTTTTGGCTTACAGAGACATGGGCATGCAAAATATTACTCAAATGCTACACAGAGTTTTGTATACAAAAAACAAAACTACAACTGTAAAAATATTTTTTTGAGCGGGTAACTCGAAAGAATACCAGATGAGGTATAAAGATGGTTGCTATTAATTTTTTCAATAAATATATATATATATATATATTAAAACTGGGATATATTTCTTGATATTCATTAATTAAATAACAAATTAATTAATCACAGGATTTGAATTGTCTTATTGTTCCAAAAGACCATATCACGCTAACAAGAGTAGGATAGGCAGTTGCAATTCAAGGATTTTGTATAAGGTTGGCCCATAAATAATACAATGGGGCCTAAATCCTAGGGTCCCCCCTGGAAGAAAATGTTTGGGGTTTTCAATTGTGAAGAAGCTGTGAATATTTCCCTATCCCGGTCTTTTCATAATGTCTGGGCGTCTTCTATGATAACATTAGCAAGTGAACAATTTCTATATCCATAAACTTATAGATGCTCACACATCCATATCAACATGCAATAGTATAATATTCAAGGGACTAGAGGAAATCAAAACTATAACTTTCAAAATGATAAAATGTAGTTACAATACAACATGCATGTACTGCAACAAAATATTAAACTAGTCTGCAAGTTAACGTCCTTGAAATAGGGACTAGATATTTCCTTAGCTCGCGGCTAACTATGCTAGCCGGGTCAGCTAGATACAAGCTAGATGCAGATAGACAAGTAAATTGAATCGGTCAATAACATGATGACAACCGTTAGAAAAAAATAGTGTAGCTCTAGTGAATTTATACTGTAATAACCTGGTTAATTGGAAAGGATCAATTGTCCAGACAGAGGATGAAGTAGAACCAACGGTTTATTCTCAACTAACACGCCCACGCCAAAGAAAACACAACCAACTTGTTAAACGTTATCCTGCTAACCTAAAACCCCGGGCGAAAGAGAAAAAGCGCCAAGCCCAACCTGGTCTTATCACCACAAATATTCCCCAGGCCAACCCCCTACCAAGCCCCTCTGCCAATCACCAGGATGCACGGCCTCCACACCTACCAGGCATCCTGGGGATTGGCAGACAGCTGTTTGATAGACATACAGGTAATCGTCTAACCTAGAACCCCCAGCTGCCTGTGCGGGTCGCTCCAATACCATGCAGCAAATGATCATAAACCAGATTTTCTTACCATGAATTGCGTTGCGTAAATTGGAAGCTTGTCTCACCAACAGCTAAGCATACATTTTTTTTTAAGGGTGAACTTGGTCCTAACCCCCCAAATAATATAACGAGAAATTAACCACTCTCTAGTCCCTTGACATATCACCATTTGCTTAAAATAAGAAATGATCAGGCAGGTGTAATATAATCCAGGTAACAGCAATTAGCCTACTAGTGGACCGGCCGCGTCGCTAGCAGCAGCACACCCGCTCAAACAGACATATTTTTTCAAAATTGACCGGTGAATGGCGCGAACAATTGTCAATGGCCATTTTCCTGGATGACAGTCAGGTTAAACAATCTTGCACAATGAGACAGCCAATAGAAATTGTTTCATTGTCGTGACATGTTAATAGGAAAATATGACTTATATAAAAAAAAAAATATAAATATATTTTATTTGTAGGCTGTTAGTGAATTGGTCAAATTATGTTTTCAATGCAGTGTAGGAATACAAATGTAATAATGTATGGTAACGTTTGTTAATGTATTAATACCCTTGTTACTACAGCTACAGAGCAAACATTGCATATCTATTGGACATACTGTACGTACTGTACTGTAAATTAATGCTAAAGGATGAATTGACATGATGATATTATAGTTACATTCATGTTGCCCATAGAATGACCTTCATTCTATGGGCTAAAATACCCTTAACAAACCCTAGACATACAAACACAATATAATAATACAATTTAGATTATTCTTGGAAATTTCATAATGTTTCCTTCCCTTTCTGATTTTTAAGTACAAAGGAATTACCTATATTCAGATCTATGTGTTTGCATCTTTCCTTGTGTGCGTGTGTAAAGTTATTATTCTCTATTTAGTCTTTCAGCAGTCACAAATGAACAGAGGTCATTTTTCAAATGTAAGCTTGAAAATGTTCTATCTGCAGGAATTGAATAATAATAATAACCCCTAAAATATAATATCAAGTTAACAACACATCCTCAATGACCGGCAATTTTAAGTAAAGCAATTTGAATGATTTCTGTAATTTTCATGCATTTCTTCATTATTATGAACATGAAAAATCTGTGATATATTACCTCCCAGTTCATGTAAAATTACATTTGAATCTATAAACATACAATGAATGGCAATTAAAAAAACATAATATTCCTGTAATCTTTAATTATGGTAAATACCTTGTCATTCTAAGGGTGTACATTTAAATTACTGCAAGTCTCTGTAAATACACAGGCATTACGTAGTTTTTTGGAAAAACAGGAAAAATCTGTAAAAATATACATTAAATGTCCTGTCAAATAACTTCTTTTTTTACAATCTACTGTCTCACCCTCTTGGGCTGTATACCTTAAAGTCAGAGCGTTGGTACGACCACCAAATAAACCCTCTCTGGGTTTCAAGGGTTCTGGCACAGCAAAATTTGTCATTAAAGCTTGAACACCAAGGTCTGTCTTTTTCATCTCAGCCCACTCGTGCTCCCACAAAACCTTTACTTTTAGCCCATAATCATTCTGTAAGGATTTCACCTTGTCTTGGAACTCTAGATACATTTCACCAAAGGTCTTTTGTGTCTAAGCACACTTTCCTGGGGGAAAAAACAAGAGTTACAACCGTGAAAGAAACAGCCATTGAACTCAAAAGCTGTGGGTACACCATCTATCATCCATCACCATCTACCACCCTTCAAGGCATGCTGAATAAAGATGTTTTCTGTCTCAGCCACCTACTCCAACCATTGTATCGAGCTAGTAGAATAGGCTTTGTACTGTCTCCTGTAGTTATCTGTGGAGAGAATGGCTATAGTCTCTGGGGGTAAAAACTTTGTTTTCATACATGCTGATGCTATAGTAATACAACTCAAAGGATTGATACCTCGCATCACTGACCCTTCACGCAGGATAGCCATCATTGTCACAATACATAACCATTTATTTATGAAAATCAAACGTCTCATGACGTATTGTTTCATACCAATTCATAAACTTTTCTCTCTCTTTGACATCCATTTGATCAGCTCCATAAATTTCAGGGCCTGGGTACCGTCCTATGTAATTGAGATTATGCTCAGTGCTGAAAAAATTAGGAAACCAACCTTAAACGGCTGTTCCAAAACCGAGTGCTTCGGGCATTTGCAAGAGTTTCATGGGCAGAAAGCTAAGACTGTCAATATAGCGTTGGTTAAAGGGCTGATCAACAAAACACCATTTTTTACTGCCTTGCCCTACCAAAGGGTTTAACAGAAGGTAGCTACCATAACCTCATGAATTATGTGCTATGAATTTCTTTTGCGAAAATGCTTTAAAAAAAGCATTGAACAATTGGATCCCCCTGCTGCCCATTTCTTACCCTTGAAGTATGCTAGATACATATATAGGAATATGCAGACCTGTTGGGTCATCCTGCCGGGTTTCAAAATCATAAAATAAATTTTTCCAATGGTTTCTCTTCAAGCGAAGTTAGAATATAACATTCATGGGCCATTTCATGTGTGCCCAAAAGTGCTTTACACATCGGACAACGTTTCTGTTGGCACTTGTGTTGCTAGGCTTTGTTAATGCTTTGGTTATAATTTCTATGTCCTTTCAGGCACTTTTTATTGATGTCACACCAGCTGGCAAACTTACTTGCCCCTGAATGCCATAAAGCAAGTTTATGTTTTTCATAACAATAAGGGGAAATACAAGTACGATTACACTTATTGCACTTTATGAGTTGCTTAGGGTGTATGTTAGTGTATCGTCAGTTATACTGACCTGAGTGACCACCATGCCATTGCACGCTTTACAGTCGTACGGTGTACCTATGAACGCTGTAATTTTTGTAATCCCATAGTAATGGTTGTCTTGTACAAACAAATACAACATTTGTTGATGAGGTAGTGGAGTGTTTTGGAATATCAAGAGGGCTACATAATCTCTACTATGATATAGAACAACAACTTTCATTTCCAGCAATCTTTCGAATTTGACTATATCGGAGAACGCCACGGCTGCATGAACGGATAAACCCACAGCTCTCTGAAACTAATAAGCCTTTAAATCAGTGATCCCTGGATTCAACAAATGCGCCAGATATATGGCAAAACATAACTTGTTGTTACCCGTATTCAATGGAATAAACAGATGTTCTCTTTGACTGTTCACCATCTCTCATTTCAAAAGAGTTTCATCCATCCTCCTCGGGCCACCAGCACCTTGAGTTCTCAGTATTTGTACAACCAACTCTAGGGAGCTATCAGTTAAGACAACTAAATTGGACTGTACATGTCTTTCACTCATATCCAGAAATTGATCCAAAGTTACATCACCGTGCTCCATAACATGCGATACAATATTTTGTATTGACACCCCTCTAATCACTAACTGCAGAACGTCTCCGCAGTGTGCATAATTGGTTGCTCTTTCCAACAACTCAGTTAATGTAGCTACAATGTTTGTGTAAAATGCAGCGTAATCTTTCAACCCATGCATTGGCGCAAAATTGAAACATTGACGCATTTCAATGTTACTGAATTTATTGCGATAAACAATATTAACATTTAGATTAATAACACCCCCCTGCTGATTCACATTTGCATGGGGTATCTGTGGCTCTACAATATTCACATTTTGTTCCACAACATCATGATTCACATTTTGCTCAACAACATCATGATTCACATTTGCATGGAGAGTCCCCCGGCACAATAATATAGCAGCATAAAAACCTTTGTCTGAGACAGGGGGGTCCAGTGACACCGTGGCCCTATCCAAGGGAGGCCTCGGACAGAACCCAATAGGCAAGAAATCAATCCACCCACATTGCCAGGCATCAGCCAAAGGGACATCGACTAACCGCAACCACCCTATGTGAGGGCCAAGTATTGCCAGCAGAGTTAATTTCAATTGCTTGAGGGGCGCAAAGGACAAACAGCAGCAAGCCAGTGACTCCGCCCTCAAGTGGCATTGAAGAGCAGGTATCCTAGTGGAGATGAGAGCCCACCTAGCAAGACAGCAAGGGTGGACAGTATCGAGCAATTCCGGTCACCTTCAACCCCTGGGCCAGGCTACACTAGTCAAAAACCATGCTGAAAAGATGCGTCTTTAGTAGACACTTAAAAATTGCCACAGAGTCTGCATTTCTAACCGTAATTGGTAGATTATTCCACAGTAGCGGAGCTGTATGTGAGAAAGCTGTGCCTCCGGGCTGTTTGTTTAGAAATTCTAGGTACGACTAGAAGGCCTGCATCTTGCGATCTTAAGTTACGTGTAGGTATATATGGCTGGATCATTTCAGAGAGATATGCAGGAGCAAGTCCATGTACTGCATTATAGGTCAACAGTAAAACCTTAAAATCAGCCCTAGCCTTGACAGGCAGCCAATGTAGAGAAGCTAATACTGGAGTAATATGCTCAAATTTTTTTGTTCTAGTAAAAATTTGAGCAGCCGTATTCAACACTGACTGAAGTTTATACATTGATTTATCAGGGTAACCCGAGATTAGAGCGTTGCAATAATCAAGTCTGGAAGTAAAAAAAGCATGAATTCGTTTTTCAGCAGCCAATGTTCCGAAGATGAAAAAATATAGCTCTAGAGATATTTTGTTATGTATTTATCGAAAGAGAGATCAGAGTCGAGGGTGACGCCAAGGTTTCTCACATTCTTTTGGGATCTGACTATACAACCGTCCAGGTTCATTGTGAGATCTCCCAACAGTGCTATTTTTTTCTCAGGTCCTAAAATTAACATTTCTGTTTTTTCTGAGTTTAAAAGCAAAAAGTTATCGCTCATCCATTTCCTAATATCTGAGACACATGCTTCCAAAGTAGCTATTCTGGGGGACCCTCCATGCTTCATCGAGATATATAGCAGGGGGTCATCAGCATAGCAGTGAAAATTTACATTGTGGTTCCTGATGACATCACCCAGAGGCAGCATGTATAGGGAAAACAGTAATGGCCCCAAAACTGAGCATTGAGGAACACCAAAACATACCTTTGACTTGACAGAGGACATGCCGTCTATTGATACAAACTGATATCCTGTCCTACTGTGACTCACAGTTTAATTTATTATCATTATGCATCTCGTCTTTCACAATTTGCTGTTAACTATACACATGAATATCCAAAACAATTATTTTTCACTTAATAGATTTTCTTCAAAAATGCCATATCTACATGACCTTGCGTGTACTCTGACAATAAGCCGATTCCTTCTAGCGCTCTCCATGCCTCCTTGCTTCTGTAACAGTTAACTAAACTAACAAATTGTCAATGGTTTTGTCCTCTCCACATTCTACCCTGGGGCATATCTTGGTCGTAACGTAGTAACTCCAGCTGACTACAGTTCTAATCGGTAGTCTGCCTATTGATATGAGCCAAGCTGTGTCTCTCATCCGTTCCGATAAGCATTTGTTAAATACATTTTGTATACACTCTTTGCTCTCGTTTTCGTTAAGATATTTGTAGATGATCAAATCTCAATTTTCGAAGTCATTTTTGTCCTCAGTGTGGTTTATTGTTTGTGTTTCACAACGCTCACGGTTTGTCTCGGTTTTATTTCCATTTAAGTGAATACGCTACATGTTTCTTTGTACTTCGTTTTATGTTGGTCAGGTCCTTTCATTTACGTGTACAGTCCGTGTAGTTTGTTTTTCGTGTTATTGGATTAAATCACCATTTACTTTAAAAATGTCTGCATTTGGTTCTACTCCACACCGCAACCGTGGCAGAATAAACCACCACATGGAACCAGCAACATTCGACGAGCAGCATCGGGGAAGAGAGCAGTGCACCTGGTTAGGAGACTGGGGATCCGACTCTCTCTCCTCTGACGATTCAGGGGCAGAGTATGAGCACTGGGATCTTCCATATGATGATCCAGGCTGGGGTGTCAACAGGGGGTGGACAAGTCCACCTTCAACCCAGAATCCATGGGTTTCCTTGGCACCCAGCTCAGCCACTTCCCAGGGGCCCCCCAAAACAATTTTGGGGGGCGGGCTAGTGGGGTCCCCATGGGATGAGTGGCTGGTATCTGATTGGAGATCCAGACAGTCTCAGTATCTGTCCCTGTCTGCGCTGACCACGGGCTCCCGCCTGTCTCAATGTCTGCATTTGGTTCTACTCCACACCGCAACCGCGACATTTGTCTCTTCTCTTGTTGTGCCCCACTTTTGTGTTACGCACATCTTATTTACTCTCTTAATGCAGCGTTCTGTTGGGGGGAAGATGGTTGCCAAGAATAGTAGCTGTGACAGGATAGATGACTTCACCAAGTACATTTTCATCTTGTATGTTGTTGATTTCCCAGACCATTTAGTGGTTTCCTCATTAACTATCAATTCTTGTTTTCTCCAGTTTAGCTCACAACTATTCAAATTATATATCCAGATCCCCATATCTTTATTTGCTCCTTCACTTCTATGTTTATTTTGGGTTTATTGTCAATAGAGGCGATCCATAGTCCCTCAGTCTTCTCATGATTTAAAACTGCTCCTGCTGCTTTTTCATACATTTTAAAATGTTTATTTAATTTATTTAATTCCTTCTGGTTTTTAACTATTACAGTGACATCATCGGCACACGCTAGTGCACAAACACTATGTCCGTTGCATATTGTTACCCCTTCAATTCCTTTATCTTAATTATTCCGTTTAAGTTGTGGGCTAATTGCGAGAACGTAAAGGGCAGCGCTAAGTGGCCATCCTTGCTTTACTCCTCTTTTTACTTCAAATGATTCCCACAATGTTCCGTTGACATTGACTTGTACCGTAGATTGTGCAGATAATACCTTGGTCATATCAATAAATTCTTTAGGGAACCCATAGCGTCCCATAACTTGCCACAGATATTCACACAATATACAATCAAAGGCCTTTTTTTGGTCAACTACTAAAATAAAATAATTCAGGTCATGCTTACCACTAACTATTTCCCTTAACATACACACATTGTCCCACATAAACCGGCCCTTGATTGCACATGTTTGTTCTTTTCCTATTCTTTGTTCTTTTTCCTAGTTATATATCTAAAACATAATTTAGTCTTCACATAATTATTTTAGCGAGGATCTTGTAATCAACATTCATAAGTCTCAGGTGTCTATAGTTGTCTAAGTTCTGTTTTTCCCCTTTCTTATATATCATGGTTATTACCCTTGATAAAAAGATTTACCTAGCTTGCCTTCTTGAGTTCCTTGTTTTAGTGCCCTAGTTAGCATTTCCACAGCGTCTTCGTTCATCAATTTATAAATGGGTTCCCAAAAATGTTTAAATGAATCGGAAATGGGTCTAAGATCCTTGCCTCAATTCGTTTTACACATCATTTTTTTAGGCACCTCCCATCCACTTTCCAATACCCTTTTTTCAAATTCTTCCATAGTAACTTTAGTTTTTACTAGTAAGTGATCCGAGTAGCCTACTAAAACAGTAGAATAGCTCATTGGTTTAAGTGACGCCGAGGTGTATATTCGGTTTATTGGGGTTTTGGGTCTTTTATCCGATCTAGTAAAATCAATACCATTCTTATTTAAATGTCTGTATGCATCTATTAGATGGTCGTTTAAAAAGACATATTTCAAGATCTTACCTTCTGGGGTAATTTTAAAGGCTGAATTAGCTAGTCTATCATTTTCACCCGTTACAGTGTTACAATCTCCACAAACTATAACGTCATATCCTACATGTAATAATTTAAATCTTTTAAAAAGTTGTATTTTCCTAGCTTTGGCAGATGTCGTATACACATGTATTATTCTTATTTTGTGCCCCTTTAACAGACAATCTAACATTAGTAATCTTCCTGGTATTATGTATCTTCTTCTTAATATGGTAATATCATTTGTGTTAAATAGACCATCTGCGGAATTATCCCCGATTGAAATAATTGGTTCCATGGGAATTCCTTCACAATTTTTTCGTATCTTCACTGTATTTCCTCACTCCATACCACGTTCCGAATCTATCCAGGTGTTTCGTAACTGGGTGTAATATTCTGCAGAATTTGTTTAGGTACATTTCAACGTCTTCGTCTGGGACTCTTCCCGTCCAGAATTTCACAAAGATTTGTGTGGTGTCTAATTCAACTAGTGATTGT
>JACXGK010004709.1:0-36709 GCA_016801125.1 Novumbra hubbsi
CCCCCCCCCCCCCCCCCCCCCCCCCGTGTTCTGGGGCTCATCACCCAATGGTGTGCCTGCTCGTTCCTTATTAGGCCGGTACCGTAAACCATGCGCTCACTGCAAACCTCTGAGGTGTTTACGACAGGACAATTCGGCAGGCTTTGATGAGTTACAGAACCAACATGTTTGGGACCACTAGTCCACTGGAAGCCAGTACCAGACCTGTTCTACTCACTTGTTTGGGATAGCCTCTCCAGCACTCTCTGTGGTCCCAGAACCAGGGGGTCTGAGGGGGAGCACCAAAACACGGACGTTCATAACATCAAGTGAGTACAAACAAAATCTATAACCATGTGGTGTCACTTTATACCAATTAGATTACGTATTACACAATGACGCAACATTTTTGTGGACTTATTGTGGACTTATTTTGACTCATGAGATTCCAGCTATAGTTTAGACTCCAAACTACTGGTGAAAATGATACAACAGTTACTGTTACAACTGTTACTTTGGTATACTCACACCGATCAGTGAGGCTAGCGCTGCCACAAATGCAATGAGGTAGAAAACAAACCTCCAACTGCGAAAAGAACACAAAATATTTCTTAAGATAACAGCAATTTCATATTTTCCTTTGTTTATGGGGATATAGAATACTCTATTGAAGAACCCGCATACCTGCATAAATGGCTCCCTAAATCTAGTCTGATACAATAACATGGGGGTATGAACAACGAAACCACAAAAAAATGTACTTAATTAAAATCACTGGTCAAACAAACGACAGCAATAAACCGTGAAACATATGTGAACCATGATGTTTTGTTTACATGTAGGAACCTCCTTTCACTTTGGTTGCTGATAAGACCAGGTCTTTAACTCCTGCAACCTCCTCTCAATAGGGTTGAAATCAGGCCACTCCAATATGTACATTGTCTCCTGTATAATCCATGCTTCTGTAGATCTGCTTGTGTGTTCAGGGTCATTGTCATGCTACATGACCTCTTCAGATTCAGATGATGCACTGTTACCCTGATGTTCTCCTGAAGAATGTCCTGATAGGTACGTGATTTCCCAAACCATGCCGCTGCCCTCACAATGCTTTTTGTTTGGGAAGAGATTTGTGGGTGATGGTGTGCTGTATTTGTGGGTGATGGTGTGCTGTATTTGTGGGTGATGGTGGGCTGTATTTGTGGGTTATGGTGTGCTGTATTTTTTCTCCTCCAAACAAAGCACTTTGTCTTTCTGCCAAAACAACTGTCCGTAGAAGTCCATCTCACTAGTCGGGTTGTGAAACATCAAGGTGACTCATTGACACAGATGTTAGAAAGGGCCTGCAGATCCTTCACTGTTAACTTTGGGTTCTTTAGTCCACTCCACTAAAAAAACTGTGGCATTGACATTTCCCCATTTCTACACAATCAGATTTTATACTGACAGGCCCCAAGTCTTTGAAACTGCTTCTTAGCTGTTTCTAGCTTAAATAATCTTCTGAAGTATTCTGGTATTCCTTTTAACTGGGCCTTATTCACTTTCAACAGATCTTTGTTTTGAGTAACCAAACTTTATGGAGGCTTTATATGACAGGACAACTCTAAGCCAAACCTGAATGTCATCTCATTGATTGGATCACCAAACTTTAATTGCCAAATTGGAAAGATGTCATTATCTGAGGTTCACATACGTTCTCGAGCCTAAGATGTTTAATTTTGTGACCATGTGTTACAAAACCCAATTGTGTATGTTCTGGAATGCGGATCATTCAGAGGTTTTTGCAAGCCTTTTCTCGTAAAAAAGTAATAGCTGTAAATACTTCCTGTAATAAACCATATTTCAAAATGGAATAGATCAGATGAATAAATGGAACTTGGAAAGAGACCTGACTTACGCGGCTTCACAAAACTTCTTGGTGTTGCTCGGTCTGTCCTGGTTGCGACGATGGCGGAACCATGTTTCTATCTGTCGCCGGCTGAGATCACACTGCTTTCCCAGACCCAGGACCTCACTCTGACCAGACAGGACAAATAACTTGGGGGAGCTGCTCCACTCTCCTCTGTCCTTGGAGAGGGCACTCGGCATATCTTTCAAATACTGCATTTGCACAATCAATTTACCTACTTCAGTGTCTTAAATAAAACATTTTATGAAATTATTCAACTATTGCCGCAAGTGTTTTTGCCACAACTTGATCTGAATTGAATTCCCTCCCCCCACGTACCTCCCTGACACCTTACACTAGCCAGGATTGTGTTTCTCCTGTTATACTGTGAGTGGAGATAATTACTCCAGGAGGCTCCAAGCTGTTGTTTGAACCTGTCATTTTGAATAATCGCAGAGAGAGACAGTGCTTACTTAAACATTGAGAAAAAAGATTCTGTGGATTTTATTTTCAACTATCTGCTATATAGGTAGTTGCACAACATGGGCAGGGCTGGTGTCGTGGTTGTATTTGTACTGTACATGTGTGTCCATAAGGAGCCCATGTGCTTTATGAAAATGTGTGGTTTGCAAATAAGAGGAAGCCAACCTCAGCATGTTACATCTAACCCAGACACTGACAGACAGATAAGAATGCATCCAGTAACTCAACCTACTTCAACAACATTTGTGACGGAACACAACAACTGAACGCACAGTTATTAGTTTTAGTATTGCTTTTGTGTACTTCTATATACTGTTCTTTGAGAGTTTGAACATGTATAGGAGGCACCCCCTTCAACACGTGCGCAGTCCACATGTCAACTCTTCTGTAGGAGCTACTGATGAGTAATAGGGCTAGAACATTTTGCATGTGAACCAAGCCAAGCCAGAACATATGAATCAAAATTTAACCAAATAACCCTTAATCCAACCCAGTTTTAACCAAATAACCCTTAATCCAACCCAGTCTTAACCAAATAACCCTTAATCCAACCCAGTCTTAACCAAATAACCCTTAATCCAACCCAGTCTTAACCAAATAACCCTTAATCCAACCCAGTGTTAACCAAATAACCCTTAATCCAACCTAGTCTTAACCAAATAACCCTTAATCCAACCCAGTCTTAACCAAATAACGAGTCGCATCTAAACAGTAAACTGAGCAATATTTCCCTTTTTTGGACCACTGAAATAAAAACTCAGCCTTTATATGACAATGTTGACTTCAAATTAGTGGAAAACGTCATGAGGCCAAAGAAATTCTCAAGGGCAAATATAGTAGTCGTCTCATCCTATCTAGAGCGAACAGCGCTATTTGCAACATCTGCAATTCTAGCTTTTTTCACCATTGTATAGTCACTTATTCCATATCCCAGTAATGCTAACATGGATGGAGGCAGATAGTAGATTAAGGTGAGTGTTTTCTTAATACTGACCTGTGTGGGTTGCTGTTTTCTCTGTTTGTAAAAGGTTTCCAGCTTGTGTACATGAGGCACTCTAACCCGTACCCTGTCTGTCACCCCCAGCCACCTGCTTAGCGGGATCGCTATGGCTCTGTGGATGGGAAAGATCAGCATCAGTTATATTATATTATCATATTCAAATTATATATATATATATATATATATGAGTCATTTGATGGGATGTCATAGGAGATTTTAATATATATATATATAACATCCTATTATTACATATTTATACGACATATATGTTGGTTTAGTTAAGGAACAGGTCATTGAACACTTCTGGTGGATTCCACTGACTTCCTGAAACTCCAGTCCCCAGTGCCATTATATACTATAACAGACGCCAGTCTTTTATTGGACAGATTTATTGGGAGAGGAACAGGTGGTAAGTAAAAATGTTTGTCCCTTGAAATAGAATATGAATTAAGATGCACATGCCCTCTTAATTCTCCTTAACAAGACCAGTAGAGCGGGAACATGCAAGCTTATCATTATGTCAGTATTTATGAAGGAGCATGCACTGACAATTACTGGAGCCTCTCCAGATCCCAGGATGTAACAAAGTAACTTTGTGCAACGTATGTAACGCTATACCTTTATTTGTTTATATTACCATTCATTTTTGTAGCATCCAGTAAACTTTGTTTTCGTGATATTGAATATTATAGTGTGGGCTCCTAGTTGCTTCTAATTTCTTTTTTTACTTTTTCCCCAGTCGGGAAGCCAATGACAACAGACATTAAATGATAAGAAATTGAATTATAAAACCTTATTGCTTTTTGCTTACAAGAATCCCGAAGGAAAATACATGAAAAAAACTGCTGTTAATGAGGTCCCCATCGACACGCCTACTGACTGGGGATCAATTACTAAGCAATGTTTAATGGCAATTTACTAGATAGCATTGGTCATTTGTCGTTTATAAAAAAAGATATTTTTCATTATCTCTGCCCATATTGTTTATTATTTAAATATCTACATTTGTATTTAAGGTGTACAAATCTGTTGTCGGTCCCTTGTGATAGGCACCTAACCCGAATTGCTCATTCAGTTGCTCTGGTTTCGGAGCAACCGCTCATTGACTAAAATGTTAGGTTATTATTACAATGTAATTGTTAGGTTATTATTACAATGTAAATGTTAGGTTATTATTAGAATCGCTAGGTTTTTATTGGGAGTCAACGATAATGATTTCAAGAGCGTGAAAAATAAGGGGTCAATCTATAATTGTATTAACAGTTGTAACTTTCAAGTTTTTTGTAGACTTTGTTAAACCTGTGTAATAACATATGTGGAAAACATTCCCTGTACTTCTCAACGCCCCCACCATCCTTTGCGAAACACAATTTGGGAACCACTGAGCTATGGTGAGTATTGCTTAAGTACATTTTGGTAGCTTTTGCTGTTCTCAAAAAAGTATTTGTAAGTTCTAAAATGATGTAGAAATGCAGGAAATTACCGCACATTTTGCTACACCCTGAGTAAGTCTTAATGGATGCTACTCCCAGGCTAAGCCCTCCACTACACATCTCTGCATCCTTTCCATTATCCACCACCGTTCTACCACAGTCAATGTGAAACTTGTACGATGGAATGGAAACCTAACAGCTAGGCCTTTTACAGCCCCAGCCGAAAACACACTACATATCATGCAGGCAGTCATTGTCCACTGGGGATATGAACGTATGCATTACCTCTGCCGACAGAGTCACATTCAATTTACACAAAACACAGTTCAGTAAGGATATTTTTTCTTCACATGAAACACAAGCTAACGGTTCTACATGTTTTGGAAAGCACTAGTTACTAAGCTGGAATCCATGAGAAATTTCATTTTCCATTACCAAACCTCTGCAACGCAACCCAGCTCACCTCTCAAAGATGTACCGCAGGACAATGAAGCCCAGGGCCAGGGGCACAGTGTAGAAGAGGTCACGGGGGAGAGGGTAGTGGTCACCCTCCCCCATCTCTAAGTCCTTCCAGGTGACCCCTGGAGGCAACCAGTAGTCCTCCTTCCATAGCCACTGGTCCAGCAGTCCCTCCATCCTTTACAGAGCAGAGGAGTTGGAAATGGCTGAGCATGGGTGAGTAGGGTTAGTTAATAGTTGAGCTATGCATTACATCCGTGTTGTATTTTAATTAATCATTAACCTACTTAAATTTGATTAAAAGCACTGTATACTAGGTAGTCACGAGAGTCAGTACTATGAAACACAATCAAACTTGTTTTGAGGATCAAATGGAAGTTGAAGTCAGTTATTGCCTAAAATATTTGGCCTTCTCTTATTATATCTTAATTAACTTGATATTTTATCTGATATACAGCCATAAAATAACTGGCCGCATCTTTTATAACTGATGTCAGATAGAGGGTGCCCAAATGTTTCTTTGAATGTGAATCTACACATCCAACAGAGAAATTGAAAACTTTGAATAAATAATCGCTATGCGTTTCATGTCACTAAAATATAGTCCAGCCCACCGGGCTTATGCCACAACGGCCAGATGTCCAATCCGCCTTTAGCTGTGCTGGTGCTTGCTGAAACATTGATGCAGCGATGATTAATATTTATTAAGAAGACAACAGCTGGGACCCTCCGAATTGACAAGGAGATAGCAAGAGAACAGACGCCATGTGTCCTTAATTCACAATTTCCCAGCGAGAATGTTAACAGACAAAATTATGTCTGTAAAACCTCCCATGTCTCATCAGTATCTCAATTCTTCCAGTGACAATATGGTAGCTTACATAAATGCTAATAATATTTTAATTTGTCTGTGTATAGGTACCCCTGTCGTATATTAATGAAATGTTTGTATTTATTGATGGAACTCGTCTCATTGAAAAGCAAAGGAAATAAAACCCCTTTTTAAGAGGGCGAATTTCGCTAGGTTAACCTGCGCTAATAAGATAACACGTGCTTCTAATATTTTACCATTTATAAACCTGCATTACTACTTAGTATTATTAATTAGTATTACAACGACGCAATGAGAGTAGAAAAGCGCTATGATAGCCCCTTGATTTACAAAAAATCATCTTTATCTAGCCAAATGTCTGAGATGGAGACCAAAACAACACGACGGTTTCACCCTAAAATCAAATAGAGCAAGCTTTGAATCGTAAACTATATCTTCAAAACGACGCATTGCCTGTATGCACATTATTAGTCATTGAGTTAATTATAGGCCCTTTCTTCAAAAAACCTGGCTCGATGGCCTATATACCATACAATTAACCATAGACGTCTATATATCCTAAAACATACAACAGCCATTCGCCCAAAGGAATTATGGAAGAGGCTTTACTTGAAATGGATTTAAATTAACAATAACATTGAGATTACCTGTCCACGCTCGAGTGATGGGATGGGAAGCACTGTGTTTTCACAGCGCTAAACCGGAGAGGAGGAGCGGATTGACGCAACCTCTCCGTTTGGGGCGGGTGCAAGGCACTGCCTCTTCAAACCGAACACAGGAATAAAGCACCGCGCTATGGAAGTCCTTTCCAAAGCAAACCAAAGCAATAAAAAAATTTAAAATAACATTTACTTACATTTCATAGTCTAACAAAAATGTTACTACACTGTAAACATGTAATACACTTTTTAAACGAGAATGAGAGCTACAGTCTTTTCAGAAGCTCTGACATGCCCACTGTAGCTTTTTATCTCCAGCCACTCCAATGGTCTTTTAGCATTGTGCTTGGGTTCTACTGTCAAGCCGAATGATACATTTACATCGATGCTTCCGTTTCCTAGAGGACTAAAGCAGTTTTTTCAATCCATTCTTACTTTATTCCATCCATTCTTCTATTTTAACCAGATTCCCATTTCCTGCTGACAAGAAACATCCCCACATAATGCTGCTGCCACCACCACCAGTGTTAGGTCTGCACCAAACATAGCCCTTTGAGTTTTGTCTAAAAAGGTCTATTCAGGTCTCACATGAACAAAAATCTTTTTCACTCATTGTGTATTAGGAAAACATTCCAGAAGTGTTTTTAGATGGTACTTTTTGAGAAATGGCTTTCTTAACACCTTACCCTAAATGCAGTTATTTTGTAAAACTATTGATTTGGTTGACTGGTGCACCATTGAACTTTGCAACTCCTTCAAGCTGATTGTTGACCTCTCTGTGGCTAATCTATTTCTTTTTTGAGTACTGAGTATGAGGAAAGACCTTATTTAAATTAGAATCGACCCAGTATAAAATCGAATTGAAACAGACAGCCATACAATCTCCCTGCATGATGTGAAGTACACAGGCTACCTTCTCCTTCAGCAGATGTGTGAGGTGATGCCCTGCAGATGGCAGCATGCAAATCCCCCGCAGTCAAACTGTGACCTCTTGGCGGTTTTCTGTGTCATGGGGCCTCTCTATTAGGTTGCCTGCAAAACCATGTTTCTTTTAGGCAGACTTCATTTTCCAATCTGAACAACAGTCAGGGTCTGGGATGCGGACATGAATAGTTTTTATGGAATGTATTAGTGCTTTTTAGTGCATTATATTTTCAGAAACTACCCATATGTTAAAGCCTACCCATACTTAGGTTAAGCTAATACCAGTAGACTTACACATGCTGTAGAGCCTGTGCACCAATGAAGCAGCATATGGTTGTGTAACCATCGCATAACCATCGCTTCAGATTATCATTGCGAGAAATGAATTTACATTTGCACACAAGCTGACCCAGGGAAAGGAGAACCCCAGGGCAAAGAGAACCCCAAGGCAAGGAGAACCACAATAATCAAGAAATGAGTCCCCATGGAACCTGGTGGAACCTGGTGGAACCTGGTGGAGCCTCGTGAGACCTGCACTGGATCAGAGCATCTGTTAAATGTGATGTAACTCCTGAGAGATCAGAGTATGTGTCATGAGGAAGTTATCATGGGAATTACCTCCTGGTAATGCCTGAGGGCATAGGGCACTGTGATACATAGCTTTATTACAACTAACTTGCTTAATCACGACTAACTAGCTTTATTACGACTAACTCATTGTTTGTACCAAACAATCAAGAAGTCAGAATTGACATCCTTTTCAAACTCACATTTACTGTACTACAGTTCTTACTTTGAAACCCGGCAGAGTGGAAATTAATCTAAACACATGTAAACCAATATAAACACATGTAGAATCTAAACACATGTAGAATCTATACACATGTAAACCCACCTAAGCACATATAGAATCTAAACACATGTAAACCAATCTAAACACCTGTAGAATCTAAACACATGTAAACCAATCTAAACACATGTAGAATCTAAACACATGTAAACCAATCTAAACACATGTAGAATCTAAACACATGTAAACCAATCTAAACATATGTAGAATCCAAACACATGTAAACCAATCTAAACACATGTAAACCAATCTAAACACATGCAAATCAATCTAAACACATGTAGAATCTAAACACATGTAAACCAATCTAAACACATGTAAACCAATCTAAACACATGTAAATCAATCTAAACAAATGTAGAATCTAAACACATGTAAACCAATCTAAACACAGTGTCTCAGCGCTTTCTGCTGCTCATAATCACATGGTGATGGTTCAGGTGGCCATATCCACAACTCTATAGATAAGGTGTCTTCTTGTGGTTCCTGGATTCTACGTTTGACTGATTCATACATTACATTTATTTTCCAGTTCTGAAGAAAATCCACAGTATATACACAATTGCATTTAAAAATCATGAAAGTGGTATCATGAAGTCAGGGACTTGCATGTCATTGTGGTCCCAACCTAGCCTAATCCAGCAAATCTGGAATCCATCTAATCTTTCCATTCTGTAGGTGGCTGAAGGCCAAAGCTGGTTCTCTTAAAGGAGGGGGTCTTCAGGGTTTGCCTAGAGGAGCACCATGGCTCAACAATGCATGTCTCTGTCTATAAATCCCACTGGTGAAGGTGGTCCCCCACTCTAACATTGCTCTACTCTGTCTTTCCTCTGGAATTTAGAGAATGTATATTGTTAGTCGAGCCACCTGATATGAGGATCCGGCAATGCCAGACTTGTTTAAAGTCCAATCAGATTCCCTACCATAGGCCTGGAGACTATTAGAATGTATTAGGTTTAGATCTGATGCAGTGACCGAATATTCTTATCGTTGCATTATGATTACCTGTATATATATATAGTTTGTTAAAAAAGTATTTACTGTTAGTTGATTGACTACGCTAAAATTACAATGTGAGTTCAATTTGACTCCCCGTCCTTTCCTCCCCTTGTCAGCATCTCAGACGGTCCCCTTCCGGTCATGCACCCCCTTATAACATACAGTATCCTACATTTACAACCCATGTGGAATCCCTGGTTTCTGGCAGCTTCTGGAATTGGCAGTTAGCTGTCAACAAATCAGACTTAATTTCAGCCTATTCTGTCCTTCAGTCACTGGACTTTTTGGCCTGACAGAGACATGGATCACCCCAGATGTAACGATAGGGTAGCACGGTGCCGGTAGGGGGTGGTATTCTGGGGAGCACTTTTATTTTGAAGCACACTTTTGACATCGTAGGACATTACGCACACCTGTTTGCACTTAGTAATTCCCGTCACGGTGTGTTTATGTTTTTTAGCTGCTTTTATCAGCACCTTTAATTTATCATGTTAAGTTTGTGTTGTTTTGTTTGTTTTTGTAAATAAATTCACTTATTATTTAAAATGTCTGCATTTGGTCCTGCAGTCCCCCTTGCCGTGACACCAGGAAACACAGCTCCACCTGCCGCCATTTCTTCATCCAACTATGTGTTCTCTCAAACCCCTGAGGCTCATCCAGTTGACGGGGCGGTGGCACAGGTTATCTTGGAGTGGAGACTCTTTCTTTCCACTTCCACCATTTCCATATCCTCATTTGAATTCCACGCTGTCACTATAACTAACCCACTAGCGCTTAACATTAAATGAGCTTAGCACTCCACATCCTTCTTCCCTCTATGTACTACTACACTTGTCATCTGCCATCTGGACTATCGCAATGCATTGTTGGCTGGGCTCCGCGCTTGTGCCAGCAAGCCCCTTCAACTGACCCAGAATGCTGCAACCCATACTGGGTTCATGCTCACCAAAATCGCCCATGTCACCCCTCTCCTTCGGAGGCTCAATTGGCTTCCGGTGGAAGCTCACATCCGAAACAAGACCATGGTGCTTGCCTGTGGTGCAGCAGAAGGAACTGCACCTCCCTAAATGTAGGCTATGCTTAAACCCTACATCACGGGTGGGCAGCTCCTGCTCAGCCAATGCCAAACTCTTTTTTTTGTCTTGGCACCTCAATTGTGGAACAAACTTCCCCTTGAAGCCAGGACAGCAGAGTCCCTGCCAGAATTCCGAAAGCCGCTGAAAACCCACCTCACAGATGAGTATCTACATAACCCGGTGTATCCCCTCACACCCACCGCCCAAATGAAATGAAACCAAAAAAAAAAGCAATTTGAAAAAACAACTTAGATTTTTTCCGGCACTGACTTTGCTAACTAACAGATGTTGGTTTTCCAAGACCCCCTAAGAAGAATGCGCTTATTGTAAGTCGCTCTGGATGAGAGCGTCGGCTAGATGGCTAAAATGTAAGTGTAAACCACCAGTAGCACAACTTTAAAAATACACCTTATGCTTTTTCGTGAACTCATGCAGGGTAGGCTACAACAAAAACACACACGTATACACACACCTCCTCTGTTCTCACTGTTTAGACCGCTGGGCAGAACACACACGTATACACACACACACACCTCCTCTGTTCTCACTGTTTAGACCGCTGGGCAGAACACACACGTATACACACACACACACCTCCTCTGTTCTCACTGTTTAGACCGCTGGGCAGATGGTTAAGCTGTGCTGAGCGTTGCCATAGCACTTGTCTGTCATGTCGTGATTTAGGCCCTTCAAGCAATCCTAGAATATGTGAGAATGAATAGTGTTATTAGACTCACGTTGGTATTTAGTCTGACTCTGGACTGGGAATGCCAGCCTCACTCCCTCGCTAGCCAGTCAGCCAGCCAGCCTGCTAGCCAACCAGCCATCAGTCAGTCAGCCAGGTAGCTCATCGGCCAACTAACCAGTCAGCCAGCCAGGCAATCAGTCAGTCAGGCAGTCAACCAGCTAGTCAGCAAGCAAACCAGTCTGCCAGCCAGTCAGCAAGCAAACCAGTCAGACAGAATCAGGGAAAACGATCAAAGCCCTTTCTGAATGGATTGAGTCATTACACACACAGAGACAAGCAGAGGGGGAAGATAAACAGCTTGAAAAGGACAGATGGAAATTTCCCCCACGGAGCCTGAAGGTTGTTCTTCTGGGAGGCATGAAAGCATTTCGTAGTGTGGCTCATGATCAACAAGGCCAATAATTGTGAAAACAGTGTGTCATTCTGAGAAGTTTGTGTGTGTCTTTACGGCTGTTATATAGCTGTTACCACCAACCAGTGACCGGTATCCAAACAAATGAGCACTGAACTAATGAGCTCATGTCCTGTTATACATCCAATCAAAACATATAAGCATGGTTGGTAGCCTAAAATTAACTACCAACTGCGTGATCAAATTGACAGAATGAACAATGAGTCAAGTAAGTATACAGGGTAAATCCTATTCAGACAGTCTGGTCTTCACAAGGGAAAAGAAAACAAAGAGTCACCCAATCAGCCCACATTAATAATGTTCAAACACTAACCACATACTAAGTCAAATGCATCAAAACCAGACTAAATGTGATACAAATACAGTGCCAAAACATTCCCTAACATTTCAACACAGTTCACTGTTTTCATACTTTCTATTTGTGGCCTTGTAGACAGAGGAATCCCTTCCTTAAAACACTAGTTCATTCAGGGAAATTATGTTCCACAGGAATGCTTCCTGTTAGCAAATAATGATGTACTGATATAGAGTTACTGAATGGTGTAGACAACACTTCTAAATTGCTCAACTACTATAGAAAAGAAATAGGCCAACATTGTAAGAAGAGCTTTCTGAAGAATGTTTTCCACTGTTCCAAATAATGGTGGGATGTTGGCTGGGAAATCAGAGATGACTCTGTCCTCTCGTAGCCTTCGTTAGAGGAGATGGGACACATTCAGTCCGCCAGGGATCAAAGATGTCCTTCTTTGGCTGGACTTGATCCAGCTTAGACAAAGACAGCCTCAGCCACGTGAAGGAAACAACACTCGCACAGACAAAGTGTGTGTAAAACAAGTCAAAAAAAGGGGGCAGATAAAATAAAGCGAACCTGATTGGCTGCCAAGAATCTGTGGGTTAAGCGATACCACAGGCAGGCCTTCCCTTGGGGGCTTGGGGAGGCCCTGCTAGCCTGCAGCCCCCCAGACCGGTACCTCTCCCAGGGCCAGAAATAACAGAGCCGGGGCGGTAGGGAATGTGGACAGGAAACCAAAGTTTCACATGCTGTTGAAGACCTGGCTAGAGTAGAGTCACGTTTAACCCTGGGAGTGCAGTCCTCCGGGGAAACGCACTCTGCATTCCCACGGGACCCTCCTGAACCCATGTTCACACACAAGCAAACATGTGAGCACCAAAGTCTGCACGCACGTGTACACGCGAAGGCAAACACAAACGCACGTGATTCAGTCAGGCACACACACTGGCTGAGGCCTAGTTCTTTTCCCCGGGGGGGTGGGGGTGGGGGGGGGGTGAACATGCCGCTTTGCAGGGACGCTGATGTGTGTGGGGGGGATGAACATCCGGGGAACCCCCCCTCATCCCCTTTCCTCCCCCCTCGTCCCCTTGCTCTTCTCCTTTCATCCTGTTCTTTTTCACGTGGTCCCTCCCGAGCTCTAACGCTGAGCTCTAAATAAAACAGCACTCTAAACCTCTCTTAAGACACACTAAGGCAAAAGATAATGCAACAACTTAGAGCCATGAATGTTGATCTAGGGCTAGATCGTTGAAAATCTCACTACCTGGCAGGGCACAGACCCAAACCCAGAACTCCTTAGTGATGAATTACATTGCCGTCGTGCTATACCTCGATCGTCCAACAGAGGGTGGACATGAGCATGAGTCTTGGGCCAATGCTCTCCGACTCATTTTTACTAGAAAATGTTTCCTCTATAAAACTAAATTACAAAACATATTATTCAAAACGTTTGGCTTCTTAAATGTATTATTGTCGTGTCGTATGTCATAGGCAATCAACCCACTTGGCGCTTCTACGACATAAATGTAATAAGGGACAGTACTTTGTAATTTCCTATGTGGAGGGTTGGTGCTAAGCGGGTTTTAAAACAAATGCTCGCTGCTCCCCAACGTGAAAATATTTTTCACATGACCCCTCTTGTGGTGTAAAAGAAGGCATTTGGCATCCTATCCTCTCTTAAAATTGACACTCTCCTGTTTGTAAACCTAAAACATTGACTGAAGCACTTCATTATCGTTTCGAGGTAAAACAGTGCTGACTCTTCTTGTCAGACTTCTTAAACTACGATCATAGCCGGCTGTAGACAACTGAAATCAGATTTTTAACATGTTGATGCTATTATGATTCAATATGAGATACTGTATATGCAACACATTTTGACAATGCACCAAACAACCAATAAGAACACAGACTTCAAGTGCTTCCACATCATGATTTGTGTTTTCAGCACCATACTCAGCAGTGGATATCTGTACTTTGTAGACTATAAGGATTTGGACAATTTGTAATAGTCAGTAACGTCTATGGCATTTGTTTACAGATGTCACATTGTGCCATTTTGATGCTGAAATTAGGGAAAAGTTAAAATGTGCAAAAGCAGCCTTAATGACATTTAAAATAGCTTCAACAAATGATCGTTGAGACAGTTTTTTATTTGTTGGCCATATTGAAGCTTTAGGTTCTAGGTTATAGTACCGGCTCAGATCCAAAAAGAGGAAGAGCGCATGATAATCTTTCCTGAATAAAAAGGCCTGCTGGGAAAATAGCGTATGTAGCAGTCACATATTATAGGAAGCCTTGGGGGACCAAAACAAGCAGCAATCCACCCTACCCAAGCCTTTTATCTGACAATCTTTGGTGTCTTGGCCCAAGCTCATCCAGCTTCCGTACATTTCTAATTAATGCTATGTGGCACCAAATGATTGAATGTGTCCAAATGTCTTTGGGTGGACTGGTCATCCATTTGATTAGTTTGTAGGAGCATGGTTGTAATGTTTCTCAGAGAGTGAGAGCATACAAGGCAAAATAACAAGATGAAATACCAGCCAGGGTAAATATTGAACTCTCCACTAGCATGCTGTAACACCACAAAATTCTATCCGAGAGGAAGAAAGGGTTCCATCTGAACGGAATCATAGACTTATTGTGGAAATACCCAGCAAAGGAATTATAAAAACTACAGAGGAGTAAAAATGCATCGCAAGGAAGAGGATCGATCACATTCTGCTAGAGACTTGGGAAAATGGTGGAAGTAAAACTGAGGGAAAACCAGGCTGGGACTGGAAATGGAAGATAATGTGCAGACTAAATGGCTGCCCTCAAGATAATTATCAAGCAATAAATATTCACTCTTCGCTCCACGCAAATGTATTTGCATATAAAAAAGTATTTGACAGTTCCGAGACATACTTTTGGAATTGATGGCACACTATGGAACCCCACCAGGAAGTGTCAACATTATGAAGAACACCTTCTAAGGAATGTCGTTCAGGTCGTTCATGACTTTTCAGAATAGATGTTCACCCCTGTGGTTGTCCAATAGGCACTTATGTCAAACTGTTGATGATGTAATTCAAGATCCACTACTACACAGTTTGAGTTACTCATACATGAATGGCTAAAGGTCTGTCACATAGTGAGAGTCTAATTTGTGTCCTATTGAAGCAAGGGGCTTCTGCGCAGTGTCAATACTGTGTGTACAAACACTGTGTGTATAAAGAATGTATGTATAAAGAATGTGTGTACAAAGACTGTGTGTACAAAGACTGCGTGTATAAAGACAGTGTGTATAAAGACTGTGTGTACAAAGGTTGTGTGCATAAAGACTGTGTGTATAAAAAGTGTGTGTATAAAGACAATGTGTATAAAGACTGTGTGTATAAAGACTGTGTGTATACAGACCGTGTGTATAAAGACTGTGTGTATAAAGACGATGTGTATACAGACCGTGTGTCTACAGACTGTGTGTATACAGACTGTGTGTATACAGACCGTGTGTCTATGGTAAAAAAAGGCTTTTGGAACATCAAGTTTGTTGTGTTCTTTGGATTTGAAATCCCACACTCATCTTTGGCTGGAAACTAGAAGTATCTACCTGCTAGGGAAGTGTAGTGTATCTACCATTTCTCCAGGTACATCGGTCATCATTCATTTGCTAAGGGGGGGGGGGGCATGTTTATCCGTTACTGCTGCATAAACACTGCAATGTGGGTTTGATTTAATTGAACCCATAAGTTCTCACTGTCTTTGACTCAATTGTGGAATTTGGTAGAGATAATAGAAAACATTCCCTATGAGGCAGCAAACCCAATGGAGGTCATGTGTTTGGAATGTAAATATGAATTTGTTGTAATGTGAGATCGTTCTGCATTCTACATTTCCATGGCCTCAAACTGGCCAGTGATGTTTATGCATTGCTAAAAAGACAGCACACCCAATCAGCTCGGCTGCATCCAAGTCCAGAATCAAACTGAAGTGCTACAGTTGGTCAATTGGCCAGTAGGTGTCCTCCTTTTCCAAAACCTGCGAGCTACATTTACCAAAGGCATGCACAAAAACTTTTCTAAACCTTTCCTCCAACACTTTTCCAGGGTTTGGTATTCATGCATGTATGACTGCTAAACAAAACACTGGTTAAAACATGGGAGCATACAAACCTTAGTTGTTGGGGAGACCAACTGTTTCAGACACTCCCCTCCAGCAGGAGGCTACGGTCAATAAGGATCAATACCCCACGTCACAAGAACAGTTTCTAGCCATCAGCAGCTGGCCTCATCAACAAGGCCAGGTGACCCCCACTGACCCACTCTACCCCCTAACCAAGTGTGTATATGCAATTCTTTGAACTACTGGACTACTGTCTTTGCACAATTGCACTATTATGTCTTGCACGCTTCTTATTTACTATGTTATTTTTATTTATTTACTGTTTTAAAGTATCACTTACAATTCCTTGTTGGGGTAAACCTACTTGGCAATAAAGCTGATTCTGATTTTGAAGAATTGTATTGCAAGCAATATCAAAATGATAATGGGTGGTCCCCTATATTGGTGCATTTGTGTGGTAATATGGCACTGAATTATATCCATATGTGAGGCCGAACCAGATAGAAACACAATCATCTAATAATAATTTAAATGATGGACTTGTTGTTTTTCCCTCATCAACGTTTGTATACATTTACTGTGACTATTTGATAAATTGCAATTATTTACTGCTCACGCAAACATAACATCTCCATGGGTACCACTTAGTGTGAAATGTAAACACACAATTGAAAAGGGCCGTCTCCTTATGGCTTTCACCATAAAACCTTTAATTTAACTTAACCTTTAGTATAATGGTATTACAAAGCAGTAAACTGTAAATAGGTCCAACTGAGGCAAATGGCGTGACCTTGCTTAAATCTACAGAATAATGCTATCTTTAGGTAATAACCCTGTACACTATTTTAATAAATAATATCCCATGCTCTTACTCCTCGGATTTGTTTCTCAATCACTCAATCTTCAGATTACTTTTCCAGAGAACAGGAGTATTCTTCTCCTCTCATCTTCCTGGTTTCTTAACTCTAATTGCTGAAATGTGTTTCTCTGGATACGAGCATCTGCTAAATACAAAAATGTAATTGTTTGTGTCCGTGTTTGTGTGGATGAGTGAGTATGAATGCACTTGAGCACGTCCTCCTTCTTAAAAGAGGAAAGGTAAATTCAGAGTGAGTCTTGACGCTGAACTATAAATACATTCGGCTGTGGCCATTATGTAGGTCTACAAAGCTAGTCCCTCCCTCAAGTTTATAGCCTTAATTAGTAGGCAAATGTCAAGTTCAATGAAGGGTATGTCATCGTTCCACGTCAGCCCTGGTCTATTTATCTGTAAATGATTACAGTCACTGCTTTATCACATGGTTCAACCCAGGGATCCAGCAGAGGTCGGTGCTATTGTTCAGCCGGTTCCGGTAACGGGAGTTAATAATCCAATTTGGTAGCCTTGCCTCATTGCTCTCTAGTAACACCATGTGGTGGCTTAGGCACCTGTGGTTTTGATCTAGATAACGTGTTTCCTCCAGCTCATAAGGATTCCGATCAAGGCTGAGCAAGCGGCATTGCAGGTGTTTTAGACAAATATCTCGACAAATATACTAACCTGGGTAGGTTTAGAGTTGCACGTATAAAGCATGGCATTACATGGTAAAAGTACAAAAGTATATATTGTTACACACGTCCCTTTTTTGGCATGAAAAGCATTGGTACAACCTACCACTGTGATAGACCCAGGGGGGAACCAATTCTTCTGATCCTGTAAACGTATGAGCATACAGACCTCTTTGGATGGCATTCTGAGTGTGAATGGCTAATGGATTTAGGGTTCTCTGAAAGAGCCTGAGGCAGGAGAGCCAGCCTAAATACCTAACAGTTCTTTAAGCCCTAACCTGGCCCCTATATGGCCCCTACTTTGTTTGAAAGCAAAACCAGGTGAAGCCAGGAGGAAAATGGCATAATCACCCAGTCATTGTCTTTCCAACTAACGGTATGTGTGCTCTAATTCCTTAAAGGAAAATAGCCGAAATTAGGTGTAGATGTTACACAGCTTCCAGGTTTGTTTCAGGTTTATTTGCTTATTCACAGATTAGTATGTTCATAGAAACGTGTGCACAGGCGCAGTGATGCTCAAACACACACACACACACACACACACACACACACACTAAGCCCAGCTCTGTCTGCCCTGCTGCCTATGCTCTGAGCTGCAAGTAGGAACAGGCACTGCTGTCTCGCTAGCCGGGCCTCTCATTATCTACGCATGACATCATAGCATGTCTTGCAGAGGACATCTTTCATTCTCATTACGGTAATGATAATCATTATCCGCCACTATTAGAAGTCTGCACTGGCTGCATCATATTTGTTAAATTTCCTTTGGCCAGGAAAACAGTTGTGAGACGGAGGTGGAAAGAACAACAGTGAGGTAAGTGAAACCACGTGGGAGTTGTTTTATTAGCATTGAGCAGCGTTCGGAGAGAGGCGCTATCTGTCACAACAAATTAAGATTTTAGTTCTTTATTGTAATTTACATCTGATGTGATCCCTGATGTAGCCACAAAATCAAAATCCTCTTTATAACATAACCTCAAACCACCATTCATACACTATTACCAAAATGTACTATATTATATAGTGCATTCTTTTTATAGTTGTTTGTCAACATTGTAAACATTTAAGTTAGCAAATTTCATGTTATCGCACCCATTCACCTTAAAGCTCATTGAGTAAAAGCAGTGCCTAAAAATACAAGCAGAAATTGAGCTGCACTTTCCAATGTCAATATATGACTAAGTCAGATATACAAAGTTCCCTATATTAGACAGACCCACAGACCATTTGAAAACAAATCATGTATCATTACAAACTCTTCTTCAACAACCCCCACCAAGGTAATCAGTAACAGCATTCCTGCAACCACAACATGATTAAATCAATTTACAGGATCTGTTTATATAAGGTGAAATACCAGCGTGGCAAGATGTGACCTGTTTCTATACGACGAGGGCTGCAGCCACCAGTGGAACACAAGCGTTGTTGTAAATGAAATGCGTTTGCCTATTTTCTTTTGCACATGGTTTGCATACGTTCTACATACTCTGACATTTTGTTCATTTCAGTATTGTTTTATTTATGTCTATTTATATATAAATATATATATATATATATATAATTGCTTTATAGCACATTGTTACGGGCGACAGAAGACTGCGCTAGTCTTGACAGTGTCCTCCATTCATGCTATCAACCCCACTCATTTCCGAGACAATTTGCACCTCCCTACGTAGACCCCCAGGCGCTAGATCCTGCTGTGTGTGGAACTTGACTGATCAAGGTAAGGAATTTGACCCTGCAGTACAAAATCACATGAGCTGTATGTGGTAATGACTTAACTCCCTGAGACTTTTATTTTTATGAATCTGTCCCATATCTTGTAAATTACAAACTTTTAGACCTTGAATAAGGGACAACCGGGTGATCATATCAAGATATGCCATCTGTATCAATTAGGTGAAATACCACAGCGACAAGATGTGGCTTGTTGCCGTGCCAAGAAGAGCCAATGAAACACAAACACCATTGTAAAAATAATTGAGGGCTTCGGGGCAGGCTAGGTGTAAGGGTATCTGATCAGTAACCAAAAGGTTGCTGGATGGAATCCCAGAGTCTTTTGTTCTGTCTCTAATCAATGCATTTAACCCTAATTGCACAACCCCCAATGTTAGAAGCAGCTGCGTTTATGTCACCGTTAGCCAAGTCCTAAATGCAATGACACACCTCCGGGACAATGCTGTTATCCACTCATTGCATTGGTTCAAAAAGCAAAAGTTGTTTCAAATTGACACTAAGCATTTGTCCATTTATAGTACATGCATGAATGGGAATAGTGGTCAGGCTATAGCTACCAGGCTATCTTGCTAACTGTACATATACAGACAAAACACACTATTTAGTTTGTTTGATTCAACAATCCCAACCGTTTGCCGGAGGAGTAAATCATTTAGCCTGTAGAGAGGCACCAGGGAAAACTAGATGTGCCCAACTCAGTCAACCGACTTTGATAACTGACTTTGTGTGCCAAAATGTAAAGGTGGGCTTACACATTCATTATATGTTACATTATTACATTTATTATAAGGCCTCCTTATAGCCAAACAATATACACTTATATCTAAATAATTTACAAATAGGGCGAAATTCTATACATGCCTTAACCTGGCCTCTACATGTTTTACAGCAACGACATTACCTCTGTCATGCCGCTACTCAATTCTGCAGATGTCACCTGTCTGGTCAGTCTCATCACAGACTCCATGTTGTGTGAAGAGGTCAACCCCACGCCCCCAGGCTGCCACACCCTCCAGGCTGCCACGCCCCCAGGCTGCCACGCCCCCAGGTCCCCATATCCTCAGGGTTAGGGTCAGGGCCTGCAAGCTGTTGGTCTGTATTATCATGATCTGAGCTGTTACACCTTGATAAGAGCAAACATGAGGACAGACTACGTAAACCAAAATGGCCTCGTAGATCTGTGATGACCCAACAGCATGAGGTAACAAGCAGCATTTGTTTCAGTGACTACAAAACCCGACCTCACAAATCCTAGGGGAGAGGATTAAACAAAAAACACACTATTGACTGCATATTAGTCTTGTGTTAGTGATTCATTGCTTTGTAAGCACAGTTGTTCCCGGGTTGAGTGTTGTTTGGTTATGAACTGTTGTGTAGTTCTTGTTCTATGCTACGAAATTTGTTGGGAGACATTTTAGGTAACCGTGGTCATGAGGTTGCCTTAAACTTGCCTTAACCCAAGACATTAACAGAGAGCCAATGGGCCATCATAGCCATGGGCTGGTCAACCTGCTGCTATCTAGCAGAGCATCAGAACCAGGAAGGAGAGACAGCAAAGAAGCTAATAGAGTTACACTGCTTTGCACATACCAAACCTTCCTTGCTGATCAAGTCACTTTCTCTATTAACCTTGTTGTGGCTTAACGACTTTGCAAAGAAAAAATTTTAACTGCCAAGCCTAAATAAGTAACAGTTGCTTGAAACAATGTTCAAGAGAGGCTTATTACCTACATTTGTTTATCAAGACCGCACAGCTTCAATATATCTTTTTGCCTCCTTCACTCTCCAACAGTCAACACTCATTTTAGATGAGTAAACCACCAAATTGATGTGAGCAACTTGAAAGAAAGGCCTGAGACTGCGAAGCCAATCCCAGTTCAACATTTCCCTTTCTTGTTTAACCTCCACCTCAAACCGTGCCACGGCGTTGATAGCGTCCCAGTGAAATCTGGTGCCGTGACAAATATTGACTCTGTTGTATCCTGTTTTCGCCTTGCCACTTTGGTTGCTGTGCTAACAGCTGGACTGCTCTTGACCCGCACACCATGGAGGCCCACTCTACTTCACCCCACACATCCCCCTCCTGTCTGGGGGTCGATGGGACACTTCAAAGCGTCCGCCTGGGAGTTCCAGGGGGGTGACAACCAACCACAGCACAGGCTATCAGGATCACACTTGTTAATGCTGAGCTAACAGACATTTGAGTGGGGGTGTGTGGAATAGGTTCTTACAGAACAACACTGAAACACACCTCCAGTCCCCTGGAGGGGCCCTCGTCGTCCAGCACCGACTTTCATGGACGGCTTTCCAATGACACCCCGCAGACTAAACGGGAGCCTAAAATAACTCTCGGTGAATAGTGTAACGGTAAAAATGCTGTAGCGGTTCTCTCCATTTCGGAACGTGTACCCACGCAACATGTGTCAACGGGATGTGTGCGTGCTAATTGGCCAACTGTCCAGACACAGCAAATACAGCTGTCCCCCCCCCCCCAGTGCCCTTAACCTGAGCTGAGCGCCTTCATAACAACCATGGCTTTGACGGCATGGACACATGCAATGTCGTTAGCGAGTGCGAGCATGTTTACCCTCTGTGGCGTTTGTCTCGTATGTTTCTGTGCTGAGGGTGGAAATGCACTCCTCGTCTATGTTCATATTTGTGCCAGTCTTCAGGAAGGCAGCTTGATTTGTATGCAAACGCCAGTGCTCTGTTTCTGATCATTACAAACCCATCAATCGGAGCTGTCTGTTCCATTTGTTTGCATGCAAAGAAATGTTCATGGTCCACCTATTACACAAACATAATGTCTTCTGAGATTCTTGTAGTCTTTAGAGACGGGGTGAAAAACAGCTGTAGGAAGTGTGTGAGACTGGGATACGGTTGCTATGAACATAGCTATGAAGCCTCCCAGCATCTGTTGTTTAAACCTACAAAAATGGTGAGACTTCCATTTGTGTCCAGGGTACACCTGCTTTACAAGAGTTCCAAACTCATGAAGAGTGTTTGTGGTTTTTCCACAGCTCACGCAGATGGGCCAGATTGGTGAGGTGTGGTTGTAAAAGGGTCAACTAATGGCTTTAGAAAGCCATTCCATGCTACACCATATATTCACCATTCAAGCATACTTTTCATTTTCTACCATATCCTGTTTTCAATAAATGCTAGTACAGGTAGACGTGTAAAATGTTTTGCTTAATATAGTGATCCACACTCATCATGTTTTACTGCTCTAAATACATTGCTAACCAGTTTATAAGGTAGATCGTTTTTTTTATTGAATTCAAACCATTATAAAACTCCATAGGTACTTTGTGCTTATGTAATGTGGCTGAGGAACTTAGACAGTGTGAAACAAACAGTATGTTAATATATTGAATCTGTCATGTCCTGGCTGGGGGCCCCTGGCCATCTTTGTGCCTCGGGCTCACAGTCAGGACACGCCGTATAGAGGTGCCTCTAGGCTCCTCTGTGCCACTGTTGTGGGATCCTCAGTCAGAGACAGCTGTTGTTAGTTGCCTCTGATTGGGGAGCCTACTTAAGTTTGGTTTGTTGCCACACTAGGAGTGGTTTATTGTTTGTGCTACTGCCCATGTTCACGTATTGTTGGTTTTCCCAGTCTCTGTGGGTATGCTACATTCGTTCGTCTGTAAGTCATTCACAGTGTGTTTTATGTTTTGTTAGTTATTCGTTTAGCTGTTTACTCCAGCACCTTTCATTTTGTGTACAGTTCGTGTTTGTTTTGTGTTTAAATAAATTCACCTTTTACTTAAAAAATGTACGCGCATGGTTCCGTCACTCACCAAGACCGTGATAGCATCTTTGTCCAGGTGAATGTAGTGATGCTCTGCCATGCTGTCCCCAGCCAGGGAGCCCAGAAAGTGGGTCGGGTTTCAATGGGTCGAGGGACCCAACTCAGCCGGGTGGGTTTCAGTGTAAATAAGTGGAGGGAGAGTGAATGAGATGATGAGACCCTGCTGTTCAAACAGGCACATATAACACCCATGGCTGGACAAGACCCGCAGGTTTATTATCATGGTGGGAAATGTTTCTTTAAGATACATTCACTAAGAAGCAGCTTCCTGTTCACCCCTGAACCAATCCAGCGCTCTCACTGCCTCTTGGTCAGAGGTGAAAGAGAAATAAGAATCTAACATTTATAAAGAAGGCTACATGAACGCAGACGGATAAAAAAAAGAAAACTGAAGTCTCGTTCTTTCTTAATCGTTTTATAAAGGGACAAATCGATTTGCACCACAACGTTAACACAAGTGCTGACTTAGAGGCATGTTGGTTTTTTATTCACCAGTCAACTAAACGGAACATCAAATATTACGCCAAACGTGAAGTAGAATCAGTAATTTCTGAGGATATGGAATAAGTCTATAATTTTTACATGCTCACGTGCCCTGACAGATCCTATTGGTTCCGAGTGAAATAGAAAAAAAACAAATTTCCTTCAGCCCAGTGCTGCCTTTGCTAAAGTCGTTCCCATTCGCTGAAATTCAAACACTCCCAAATGGAGGAAGAGAAAATGGCCAGAACCCGGGGCTGGAATTTAATAGAAACATCTTGGGGGGTGGGGCATCCAGGTTGTTACAGTTGGAGTTCTGCTTGGCAGGTTTGTTTCCCGAAGGTGCCCCCCTCCCCCCAGCCCTCTTCCTCTAAAAGGGATGACGAAGGTCAGGGGTTAGCAGTTCCACTTTTTTCTCATTGAGACATTCAGTCACGTCGAACAGAAGTGGAGAGCCTTCCTTGTCCCTACGCTTCTGTGGTGACGGGTTCCTGGCAGATCCACTTATGACATGGGGAGGTAGAATGTTCAGGATCGAGTTAGTAATTACTTCAGTTTTCCCAGCTGTGAAGGAAACCATGTTGGTGGTTGATCAACAGTTCGCTTCATATTCGTGTTATTACTCAAGCAAGCTGATGCACAGATTATGGACAAGGGATCCTCACTGTTCTCATATAACTCTCTCTCTCACTCTTGGAATGTAGCCTCTGGAAACTGCTTTACAATCAGGGCTCAAATATGACCTCACTCCATCTTAGTTCTGTAGCTCCACACTGTATGAACAGGAAATGGAGAGGGAGAGAAAAGGCAAATGACATGACAGAGCAACACGCAGACAACATGAGGACCAGTCTAATCTAAACCAACACCAGGCGCATCACTGAAAGTTTCAATGTGCATCCCTTAATGACTAAGATAATATATACGCTGCTAAGAATGAAGGTTTAGTTTGATCCCAGTTGTGACAATGTAATACATTTCTGTAATTATTTTTGATTCCCATGAGACTGAATGTTTTATGCTTTTGAATATGTAGGAGGTTCTTCTCACAGCTGACAACAATTATTCCAGGGTTAGTAAGTGGAGAATTCTTGCAAATTTCTTGGAATCTTTTTCCTTTTCTTCTATATTTTCCCAGAAACAAGGATCGTGGAACTTCTGAGTCCTTTTCTACTGTCTTTTTGTAAGACTCCAAAGTTCTCCAAACACCATCTCCCCTAGAATGTATGTTTTAGAGAGGCAGCAAAACGTGGGCAAGAAGCGCCATAACAACACGTCCTGTCAGTAAGGCGACCTCGCTCACGTGTACACTTCACCCTGGGGTTCTCACGGGCCGTACTGAAGACATGTGAGGCTGGTCCGCCTCCGCATAAGTGGATCCGTGTGTTTGTGTGCTATTTATGAGATGACACATTCTCATCTTATGAACACCGCTCCTATTTGTCTTTCGTTGCCTTCTTTGAAGTGTTGCATTCTTCTGACGCTGCATCACTGGGGCTGTGCAGCTGGCCGTTGGGGGGGGCGGGGTTAGGAGAGGGGAGGCTAACCTCTTCCAGGACGGGGACAGTGGAAAGGTGGGGAGGACGGTGTGTTGGGACAGCGCCACACACTCGCATGAGTTGGTGAAGCTAGGTGAGAGCCGCGACGGCCATGTCGTAAGGCGCTGGGGTGCCAAAGACCGCCCCAACTCAAAGCTCACTCGGTCATCCGCCCTCCTATCGAATGGATGCTTCGAAACGGATCACGATAAACAGACAGTGTGTTGTTGGTCAAAAGCAGCAGTGGGAACGTTGGTCGTAGCTTGACTTCTGCCTTTTACCACAAAATGGCTCCCCTCTGCTCACCACATGGGTACCCAGCAACTCTCAGTAATGATGTGTGCATGATTGACTACATCTCCAGGTCTGACCCGATGGCAACAAGCCCGTTTTCTCTGACCACAGTCCCGATGACCTCAGAGAGCCCCAATTAAGGACGGCCTCTATTTTTCCAAGGTTGTTTTCCCTCTATTTTTTTCCCCTGTGATCAGGGAAGACCCTATTTTAATTCCCCCAGGCTAAACCCAGGCTAAACCGCCAGACCACAGAATTTCCAGCTGGGAGCGTCTCCACGTTTGGTCACACTCCACCCACATCCCACGAATGTGACCACAAACCCCATAAAGATGACACTTCCAAACCTCCATTAGCCACACCTCACCACCTCCCTGACCCTGGCGAGACTCTCTTCCAAAACATAACTCCTTGATTATACGCAGGCTATAATGACGGAGTGTGTGTCGCAGAACTTTCTGGAAATAACATGCGCTTTCGTTTTATTTTTGTTTTGAGACGCACAAATCCTTAGGCTGTCAGTGTCTTCTATGAGGCATATCATGTTGTCTTTTACATCCTTGTCCTACTTTGGGGAATAATATTGAATTGCCTTCAAAGACCTCCATATGCCGCTCAGCCAAGCACAATCAAACGCAAAGAGGGGAGAAATATCCAAAGCCTTGCGCGCGTTACCCAACTCCAGACCGTGTAATAATAGATGACAGAGCTGTGGCCTTTGGGGTCTGTCGTACTAAAAGACCCTCTGATGACTGATGAGTTCTCCCATGAAGATTTTATCCAACACACGTCCAACACTTGCCGTGCTGAAACATAAATGTTCACGCAGCTATCACAGCACATTTCAAAGGAAACTCCCTCCGAACCTTTTTGTGGTAAAAGGCGGAAGTCAAGCTACGACCAACGTTCCCACTGCTGCTTTTGACCAACAACTCACTGTCTGTTTATCGTGATCCGTTACGAAGCATCCATTCGATAGGTGGGCGGATGACCGAGTGAGCTTTGAGTTGGGGCGGTCTTTGGCACCCCAGCGCCTTACGACATGGCCGTCGCGGCTCTCACCTAGCTTCACCAACTCATACGAGTGTGTGGCGCTGTTCCAACACACCGTCCTCCCCACCTTTCCACTGTCCCCGTCCTGGAAGAGGTTAGCCTCCCCTCTCCTAACCCCGCCCCCCCCAATGGCCAGCTGCACAACCCCAGTGATGCAGCGTCAGAAGAATTGTCTGTCTGCATCATAACATCATCAAAGTGTACCTGGGCGGTTCACGCCAGAGCCACACTGGGTTGTGTGAGCACTCTGCTTTCACAGTGTTTATTCATAAGGCCAGCATGTATTGAGTGCTGTGCGCAAGGGGAAACAAGAAGAGGAGTTTGAGGGCCAGCGTTTCACCTGCTGTACAATCCACACAGCCACTGGTGCTATTGCCCTGTCCCGAGATACGTGGGGGGATGTGGTTCCGTTCAGCGGACTGAGGAGGTGGAGGGGCTGGAAGACAGTCGGTTTTTGGGTATTAGGTCTTTGTTCCCATCAGGGAGTCACGAGAAAAGGGAACAGCAAAGCGCATCACAAATCAGACCAGTCACTTCAGCGCTGAAGGTTCAAGGCTAAGCCTCCTCTGGCGAGCCTTTCCATGTGAGAATTAAGTGTGAGGACGTGTAGCAAAGGCATGTAAATAACTGTGTGTTCGCCTGGATGTGTCTGTGGAAGAGTGTGTACTGTATGAGAGTGCTGAAACTTAATTTCATACACATTTCCCCCAATTCCTTGTATTACCTTCACAAAGCTTGATATTGCCAGATGGTCTAGCCCTGATTTCTCTATGATTGATGGTGTTAGTCATTCATTTTTTAACATAAACTATCCCAACAGGATGAAACGTTACGTGATCTGTATATTAGTACTGACATTTGGTCTTTAGTCATTTCCTTCAGTTCTTCATTGTCATAACTACACACCACTGAAGTGGTACCACGTAATGACAATGGGACGTCAGTTTTCAACATGTGCACTGTGTAAAAAGACAAGATTTACAGAAGACCGTCCTACTATTTAGGCGCAATCCTGACAAACACTGCTTGCTGTGTTTTCCCGTTCGTAAAACAAACAGGGGGTATCAGTCAACTCTGGGGCCCAACATTTGGGATCTTCTTCAGCTGCTCTTCTAAGACCCCACCCAGGTGGCAAGGCCACTTCCTATCAGCCAGAACAGCCATGCTAAGGACACGTCCATCCCAGAACCATGAGCTACTGCAGTCTATGGCAGTCTGGCAGTCTAGTAGCATAAAAAGTAACATATGCAAACTTTTCACTAATACACAAAAAATAGCAGCAACTTTTCCTTCGGGTTTGTTTTCAACGTGATGTACATTCATGAAACTGCATGTGATAAATAAGAGTGTGTGTTCACTTAACATACTTTAACAGCAAAATATAGTATTCAATTAACTGGAAAAAATCCCTAAACTCTTCCATTTGGCGACAACATTACATAGCAAACTTTTGGAGGGGTAATCTAATTCTATGCATACATACCTGACATACATTATTATTATGGCTTTTTAGTTTGTCTTAACACATTTCCATATAGCTGAGTAATTGATTTAACCTAATCTGTATTGTTTGCTGTATTAGACTTGTCTTCATTTGACAGGTATGAAGGAATGTCGTTGGAAAATAGATTACGCTAGAAGTCTGTCTGAATACCCCTTTATAACAGAGGAGTCTTACGGAATGTGGGTTTGTTCTATAGACTGTTAGTACCCCCCCCTCTTTGTGTGTCTTAAAAAAGCACCTCCCCTCTCCCAATGAGGGCAATTCCCTAACTTTTCTCTTTCTCACAAGGCTAGCTCAACATCCCATTCTGGGGCACATATCCCATTTCAAATTTCGGGATCTTTGACTTCAAGGAATTGCGACCATTGTAAGGTATTGTGCTGTTATTGATTTATGGCATTGGTTATCAATTATTCACTATTATATTGTTATATGACTGAATGGTTTTACCAAGTTTTAGATTTTTTTACACGAGTTATAATGCAAAAGTAATGTGCATATACTTGCCTATTCAAGTGGTGGTTGGAAAGGAAAAAACGGTTTCTGTACGGGAGTATTTCAGGCTAGGCTGCTACGTCTGTTTTACCGGCATTTTTTTAAGCGGATGATAAATCTTCAGTAGACCTAGCCTATCAGTTGAGGCTCGCTGCACATGCTTTTGAGATTATATTGTAACATGTATTTGACAAAAAAATGTATGGTTTTACTTTTAGTTTTAAACTGTTTGAAAACACTATACAATTTGTTTTAAAAAAGAAAAAGTGTGACAAATCAATGCCTGCATGATGTCAAATATGTATCCCGTCGTATGTCGATAAGTAAATTAATTGTAAGAGTCTATGTCATTTTGTCTTTGTTTTCTGACACGTTTTCATTTTTGATGAAAAAAAAAGCGATTCACGTTGTATTTGCATTGGCTGAATGAAGGTATGCGTGGGCATTTTCATTTTTTAAATAACTTACCGGCCATTTGACGTTTGAGCCGAGGAAAGGCTATGCTATTGCAATAGGTAATTGATCAGGCATTTCTTTGTTCGGTTTAGCGGATTGATCCCGCCTCATTGATTCCTTCTCCTACTGTACATGAAGCCATTACATGTTTTTCTTTCTCCATTGAGGGTATTTTTGTGGCCTATTGAATATGTGAAAAAGAAAATATTTTAGAACACTTTCTATGTAGACGTAAGATTACAGATCGTATGACAAATGTTGATGGGTTTAGTGGTCGATTGGAAATGTTTGTGATGACTTCTCGTTTCTACATTCCAACTTGAGCGTTTGAGTGTGGTTATGAGCGCGCGCGTGCCCGCATATGTTTACGCATCATTGAGTCTGTGATGGAGTTGTATGAATGCGCTTGTCAGTACGAAATACCACATTATTTTAAACGATTTTAATCTATTAACTTTCCATTAGAACTCCATCTTTCAACAGGTAAACATTTTTCTGAGTGTGTTGTGTGTTTCTCTGAGGGAAGAGCGTATTGGTGCTTGAAATCTATCGATCTGATTACCCATTGGTACAGCCACCGCAGTTTCGGCCCTTTTTTAACAAACCACTTACATTTCATCTTAAGTGTAGGTTTTTATTTTGAAAGCCATTCTATGGTGTTGGGATGCTTGTCTCGCACACCTGCAGATGGCCATGATCCTGATGTATATTCCTGTGTCCGCTCCCCTCCAGCCCCCACCCTGGAGTTCACCCTAGGACCAGGAAAGGTCCACGCAGACGCGCCCGTGCAGCTCGACCCAGGTGAAGTTAACAAAAGAGGGACGTAACACCGTCCTGTAGACTTTAGCGACAGGGCTACGCAGAGCCACACGAAACAGCCAATGGGAGCGGTGAAACTGGCCCAGGTGCTGCTGGGATGGTCGGCGGTGTGGTGGGCCGCTGTCCACACAGCGTATGGCCAGGCAGGAGCGGGAGACGGAACGTACCAGGCCAGCCGCTTCACGGGAAAGGTGGATGAGCGGGAGGTGCAGAGGGTTCGCCGGAGAGGCCAGGAGACACTCAGAGGGTAAGTACTTTGGTTTCTGGAATTGTCTGTTTGCCGAGTTATGTTTAGGTTATATCTGCAAATTATTTATGTAGATTGACTACAGGAAATGCATTCCTATGGGCTTCTGTCTTTGAGTTCATCAGCATGTCTCTAATGAAACATGGTAATATGATTAGGAAATAGATTAGGCTTAGAATGTGGCAGTTGGACAATTGGTTTATGAATGGCTTTTCCCAGTTAGCTGTATTGGCAACTCTCTCTTCCAGTGCTGTGCTTCCTGGGCTAAGGCCAACATAGCTTTAGTACAACTAAATAAGGCTGAATACATCATTGTTCTCTCAAAGACAGCACGTGTTTGGAGCTGAATGGTTGCTTGCAAAACCTTTTAAGTATTAACAGCAAACTGGCATTTTCATTGGAGCGTCTAGGGAAGGGGCTTTGGACATCAGTCAAAGTTTGTTGAGTGAACGCAATGACTCAAAGCTAGGCAAGCAGGCATTCTGTTAAGCATATTAGCTGGGGAACATTACAGCTGAAGGTATCAGGGGAATGTTTATTGGCAAGAGAGTTTTGAGCAGAGGTAATAACTTGTGAAGGGGGTGGTGCTTGAATTTTCCAGTTGGGTATATTTAAGACACCCCAAAACCTCACTACCCCCCTTCGTGTCCATCATCATTCCCCCCACCCAACCCCACCCCCCAGTCTCCTGGGACTGGGTGGGATGTGTTTCTATAGACCATTGCTCTTACTGTATATTTCCTCCTTTTGGAAAAACAAAGGATGTTTTGTTGGGACTTTCCTCCAATGTCAGCATCAGTTATTCCAATCAGTCACTCGTCTGTCCCTCCTCGAAGCTCCCACGTTCCCCGACACAGGAAATGAGGTATTCTGATTGCTTGGGTGGCATGACAAGGGGCATTTGTTTTATTGCCCCAGGTGACATAGCGACAGAAAGCATGACAGCAGGGAAAGTGAACGAGCGAGAAGAAGAGAGAGAAAAAGCTAGGCCTCCGTGGAATTAAATAGTATTCAATTACTGCGTAGGCCTGGGTAGGGTAAGGCACATATAGGACCGACTGGGTGTTTTCTGAAATAACATGTTCAATAATGATTCACTCCACACAGAATAAACAGACGTGTCTGTGTTGTCAGTCAGTGTGATTAATTCCGCAGCGATTGGACCACTCTGCCAGACATAAATTGATCCCCTGTATATCGGAGAGCCAAACAAATCACAATGGAGCCATTTTGTCTAAGAGCCAGCCAGGCACAAGGCCTCTTCAGGTCTGACCTGTGTCACATTCACTTTATGGTTGACTCAGAGACTTGCAGTGGCCTGCTCGGTTCTAGGAATCTTATCCAGTGATCTGTTCAGTGAAGCAGAACCGCGTTGCATGGCGTCAAGTCAAGATTAGATATGAAATAATGTAGGAAATGTAACAATTGAGAAAGTGAATGGTTGGGGAAAGGCAACAGCCATGACCTCCATAACAACATATTGTTCTAATTCAACTTTTTACGCGTAGTAACATAGCCAGCAGACATTTTTTAGAACTTTGTTAAGTTCAACAACTCTTTCTATACAATTAATATATAAGCACCAAACACAAACATTGTCCAAGTTAATAACTTTCCTCCCCTGGCGACATTTCGCCATTGACATGCAATTGATAGAAAAACAGTCTTCCATTACACGTTTGTGTACAGCATTAGGATCACAGAATTCCTTTACGGGAGAGAGATTATTGTAGTGGTGGTCATTAGACTGGTCTTTGTTGTGTAAGCAGTGTTCCTCTGCTGGCTGAATGCTCCAGGGATTCAGACTCAACTGTTGCTGGTCTATTGCTGGACTGGCTGATGTTGAGTGAGACAGATTTATTTGGCTCCCTTGGCAGAGAGCGGTTTGGCGCTTACACATGGGTGGAATCTGTTAGGACCATGGCCTGGGACTCAGGACCTCCTCGGTTAGCTTGATGCTCTGCTCTACAGCCTTGGAGCCTCTGTGAAAGCAATGTACACTTGGTTGACAGAGGCTGCTGAGAGATGCAGAGACAATAAAAGTTATTGTTCTAGTCACTCATAACCAGTCATGACAAAGTGAGACATCTTTCAAGCAGGCTAATAAGTTCTACTGCATGTGCGAGGGAGGTCCAGGCCGGGGAGTCTAGGCAGACTGCACTCAGCTCAACGGAGATGCTTTGGACATCGGTACACTTGGCAGATTTCCACAAAGCAGAGAAGTGCTATCAGATGCTCAGGTTTTTTCCAAGGTTCTGTCTGTGCTCTCCTGGCATGGACGGGGTTTGTCAAAAACCTTTGTTGTTCGCATCAATAAAAGTACAAATACATCAGTTGGTAGTTTGATTATGGATCAGCTTAAACACTCTTAGAGGAACAGTAGCTTGTAGTTTAATTAAGGATAAGCTTAAACACTCTCAGAGGAACATTTGCTGGTAGTTTGATTAAGGTTCAGCTCAAACACTCTCAGAGGAACACTAGCTGGTTGTTTGATTAAGGATAAGCTTAAACACTCTCAGAGGAACATTTGCTGGTAGTTTGATTAAGGATCAGCTCAAACACTCTCAGAGGAACACTAGCTGGTTGTTTGATTAAGGATCAGCTTAAACACTCTCAGAGGTACATTAGCTGGTAGTTTGATTTAGGATCAGATTAAACACTCTCAGAGGAACATTAGCTGGTAGTTTGATTAAGGCTCACCTTAAACACTCTCAGAGGAACATTAGCTGGTAGGTTGATTAACAATCAGATTAAACACTCTCAAAGGAACATTAGCTGGTAGTTTGATTAGGAATAAGCCTAAACACCCTCAAAGGAATATTAGCTGGTAGTTTGATTAAGGATAATCTTTAACACTCTCAGAGGAACATTAGCTGGTTGTTTGATTAAGGATAAGCTTACACACTCTCAGAGGAACATTAGCTGGTAGTTTGATAAAGATATGCTTAAACACACTCAGAGGAACCTTTTAGTTGTTTAGTGATTGGACCGTTTTCCTGTGTTTTTTCTACCTTAGATTTCCTTAATTCTGTGTCTACATTTTAGGCTAGACCTAATGGCAGAGCCTCCGTTTCTGGATGTTCGTGTGGTATGTGGTTGAGCTAATGTGGTTTAGGTTATCTGTCACCCTCTAAAAGAGACATGTACCAAGAAATCGAACCACTCCATCTGCTCTAGGTCAGAATTTATGTATGGGTTCATTGTTTACTGAGTTAATGGGATTGATTAATGTTTCTCTAAAACTCTGCTTATCATTATAGTTTATCACAAACATTGTAAGCTGGGTCATAAATCATATGGGCCTCATAAAAACTTGGATAAGTCACTAGATGGTTATTCTTACAGAGAACTATGCACGTTGGGATAGTGCAGTAGTTTGTTGACCCCCCCCACACACACACTCCAAATTCATCCAACCCAGGAACCTATAGTATATTTACAGAACCTCTGCCTCTATCTACCACTACAGCATGAGCTCAATGTTTCAATAGTTCTATGGCAAGTGTCACGCAATTTTAATAAGAGAAGACGGGACAAAAGACACCTTCCTAGGGGATGAAGAGGTACGGTGCCTTGTCAAAGTACTCAGAAATGTTACCGAATAACAAATGATACATTAAAATGTCATTGTCTTTGATGTTTTCATTTAAAACACTGATACCCTTTAAAAACTATTATTGTAAGGTGATATTGGACTTATTTCGGGAAAATCGTTGTAAGAAGATAAAGGTAGAAAGTAGAGGTTACCCATTCCCCTAGCCATTAATGGTTGGCAGGGCCACCGCTCGCCCCTGTTACAGCCTAAAGTGTGTGCCAGCTTTGCCGTTGGTGTTGGGACGATGTGGGTTCCAGGGGGTTACAGGGGGTTCCAAGGGGTTCCGGATGTGTGAACCACAATTTTCAAATGGTGCCACTGGTTCTCAATGGGCCTGAGATCTTTGACCGGCCAAGTGTAGAACGTGGACCTTGTTGTTCTTGTGATGGGGATCACTGTCCTGCTCAAAGGAACATTTCCACCTTGTTAATCTTGTTATTTCACTGAAGCAGGATCTTTTGCAGAATTTCACTGTGCTTTGCAACATTGATTCCTTCCTTAAATATTAACAAGATGCCCTTTTCCCCCGCTAATGAGAAGCACGATGCCGCCATACTTTACTGCAGGGATGCTCTGTCTTCAGGAATGGGAAGTGTTTGGTTGGCGCAACACATAGCGCGTTGCGTTCTCTTCCCAAATGCCCTATCCAGGTCTCATCTGACCACAAAATCTAGAACATTTGTCAGTACCTTTACTTCCAGGCATCGTAGCTGAAGATGAACTCAGCGTTATCCTCTCCAAAGGAGCAGGCCCACATCACTTACGGAAGAAGAAACTAACAATGTAGTGAGTTGGGGTCAAATGCCAGTGAGCTGACCTCTGACCTTTAGGAGGGTTGTAAGCCCCCATCCATCTCTTCCCAGTTGGACGACCTCCCCCAGCTGACCTGTGGCCGTCCTGGCCTGACTAGGAGCTGCTGCTCAGCGCTGTCTCTACGTAAAATGCCAGCCTGTAGTTCTTACAGACCCCTGTTCACCCAGCTGATTTCCCAGCACCGCTGTGCCCCCCTGCTCGGCTTCTGAACTGTCTGCCTCTGACCTCCTGACCCCTGGAATCCTCCTTGTTAAGAGCCTCTGGCACTCTGTCTCATAACTTTGGAGTTTGCACTTTCCAGCCCGGAGTCTGTGGCCCCCAGAGGTCACCCAAAAGGCCCATACACTTTATAATGGTCTGGGAGATCAAAGGACCAAGGAGGTCGTCAGAAGACTCGGTCCGATCGTGGTCCTGTCATTTCTTTCACCATCTCACTCTTTTAAACAAGAGGGAAAGTCCCAGAGAACAAAGGAGCAATTAATGTTTCTAGCGAAAGCCTTTGAGCTTGGGTTTAGTCCTTTGCCAAACACCAGCTTAAAAGAACAGTGGTGCTGTGAAAGTGTGTCACTAAGCTTAAGCAAAGCCTGTTTGACATCACCAACAGCAGTCGTTCTACTTACTGCGTTTTAAACGTAGAACAATTCAGGACGAATACCTCCGAAATTATAGCGAGCGTGTTTCAGTCGCTTAAGAATGGCCTTTTGTTCTGGGGTTTAATATTTCTCCTGGCTTCTGTGCAGTGGGAAGCCATCTTTGTTTTATTACTGTTAATGAGAGGTAATGAGACTCCGAGGGAGAGCCAGTGAGCGCCAGGGATAGAAGAGCTAATCCCATTTAAATTGAGTGCTGAAAACAGCATGATGTTTCAGTATTGAGGCAACTCCCCAGGACTGAACGTCTCCGTTTCTTTCTGTAAGGAGGCAGAGGTTTTCCCGAATGAGAGAGCAGGAGTGTCAAAACCCAAACCGAATCAGGGTCAACCCAGCAGTCCCTTGTATCCAGGTTTTGGTGTGCCAACAGGCCCAACCTGTGTAGAGAAAGGGGTGTCTGTAGCTGTTTTGTGTCAGTAGTTGTTAGAATGCCCTTTGTGCCCTTTCCATATTTGTACGCCGATGACCCCAAAACTTTCCAGGGTCATCTCTGTGTTGCCTTGTCGGTTTCCATGTCAACTGCCCTGTCCTATTTCATCCCTGTCTACCTCCTCCAAGCTCCACGCTTCACTCTCTATCTTCTCCAAATTCCAAACTTTGCGCTCTACTTCCTCCTATTTCCACACTCCCCTTTCTACCTCCCTCACACTCCACTCTGTACCTCCTCCAGTCTCCAGACTCCACTCTCTACCTCCTCCAAACTCCACCAACTACCTCCTCCTCTTCCTCCTCTTTTATTTTGCGGTTCCTCCTGCTTATCCTCTTCCTTTTCCCATTCTCTAGTCTTTCCTCATGTTTTATCAATTTGTTTTTCTCCTCTCTTCTGTCGCAATATGTCTCTCTCTCTGTCTCTCTGTCTCTTTATATACACTGTATATATATCTTTGTGTCTCTCTTTTTTATCTCTCTATATACACAGTGTAAATATACCCTTGTGTCTATCTATTTTATCTCTCTATATACACAGTGTATATATTCCCTTGTGTCTCTCTACTCTATTTTATCTCTCTATATACACAGTGTATATATTCCCTTGTGTCTCTCTACTCTATTTTATCTCTCTATATACACAGTGTATATATTCCCTTGTGTCTCTCTACTCTATTTTATCTCTCTATATACACAGTGTATATATTCCCTTGTGTCTCTCTACTCTATTTTATCTCTCTATAAACACAGTGTAAATATACACTTGTGTCTCTCTACTCTATTTTATCTCTCTATGTACACAGTATATATACCTATGTGTTTCTCTACTGAATGATATCTCTTTATCTTAGTTTCTGCACATCCTCCCCCTCCTTTGTCTCTGTGCCATCTGGTAACGTTATTGGGGATGTGCTCTTCTCTGTGCCATCTGGTAACGTTATTGGGGATGTGCTCTTCTCTGTGCCATCTGGTAACGTTATTGGGGATGTGCTCTTCTCTGTGCCATCTGGTAACGTTATTGGGGATGTGCTCTTCTCTGTGCCATCTGGTAACGTTATTGGGGATGTGCTCTTCTCTGTGCCATCTGGTGACGTTATTGGGG
>JACXGK010004710.1:0-30245 GCA_016801125.1 Novumbra hubbsi
TCCCCCCTTCCTCCTCACCTCTCTATACAGACAGACACTCTCCCCCCCTCCTCCTCACCTCTCTATACTGACAGACACCATCCCCCTTTACTCCTCTCCTCTCGCAAACATTAACTATGAAGTTACCAAAATTAACACAACTCTGATGTTCCTAAAATTCACAAAAATAACATTAACACAAAAGGTATTTAGGTATTAACATTAAACCAAAAGAACTCTAAAGTTGCCAACATTAATACTCTCTTACCAACAAGTAAACATGGTACAGCACATGGTATGGAATGACAAGATGGTGAGTTTGATTCCTAGGATCACCCACTCCTAAATGTATAAGTGGCTTTAGATAAGCTTCTGTTAAATGGCATATCATTAATATGTAAAATGCTCAGGGATGCTGAAAACCCTTTCCAGAACTAATCACAAAGATTTACGTTTTAACAAAAGGCATCTAACACTACTACTAGTTCAACGGTCTAACAATCAGCATTAAATAGTTGAACTAGTAGTAGTGTTAGATGCTTTTTGTCATGAAAGGCAATGTGCTGTGGCATTAAAATATGTTAAAAAATGCAGAAACAAGGTCAGGCGGGCAGAGCTTTAGGGTCCCAGAGAGACGGGAACACCGACCGCACCCCTAAACAAAAGGAGACACGGACGTAACCTGAATGTCCGTGTCTTGGTTTGCGGGAGCCCAGACTTTACTCCTGCCCCCTCTACACATACACACACACATTCATTATCCCTTCAGCGTAATAGTCTCCTCATTCTCTACCTTTGGCTAAGTAAACCCCCAGCACGTGAGGATGATAAATGGATGATCCCATAGCGGATAGGTGTCCGGAGGGACCACACTTTTTTATTTCTCTTTCTCCGCCATTCTCTTATTTTCCTTCCCCTTTCTCTTCACCTTTTCCCCCACTCCGCCCTCCTTCATCCCTCCCCTCCCGGCCCTCTCCCTCTTTCCCCTTCTGCTGGCCCTGCAAACTTCCCCTGCCTCCATTCTCTGAAAGGACTCACCTGCCCCCGTGTCTGCTCCAGTGGCTCTCTGGCCTGTCCGTCTCAGCTTTGGGCAGGCCCTTCCAAGCCCCGCCCTGCCTGGTGCTCCCTGTCTGGGGTCTAGTGCAGGTAGGTCTGTGGGTCCAGTGGACTCACAGGACTCCCTCATGACCTGAACCTCTTCCTCTGCCCCCTGGTGGTGTAATGTGTGTGTGTGTGTGTGTGTGAGAGAGATAGAGTTTGTGTGTGTGTATACAGGGTACTTTGTGTGTGCATACGTTGTGTCAGTACAAAAAAACGAAAATGCCAGATTGCAGTTAATGTCTTTATTATTGGATATTAGGAATACATTATGTGTTAGAATTACAATACATTGCAATTACATGAAACCTTAGATTGGAACAGATTAGCATCATGTAATAGATTATCAGAGGAGTTTCTACCCATTTATGAGAAATATAGAAACTCTGGGAGGTCCACAACCAATTATATAAGCAACATCACTCTTTCCCTGATACCTGACTACCACTACTCCACCCGGTAACTGACTACCACTACTCCACCCGGTAACTGACTACCACTACTCCACCCGGTAACTGACTACCACTACTCCACCCGGTAACTGACTACCACTACTCCACCCGGTAACTGACTACCACTACTCCACCCGGTAACTGACTACCACTACTCCAACCGGTAACTGACTACCACTACTCCACCCGGTAACTGACTACCTACACCCCAGAGAGCCTAGAAAGGGGCAAAAGTTTGTGGCTCTTCCCAGGAGTGCAAATCTTTTCTTTTAATTTCTTTGGTCAAAACATTGTAGGACTGGGAGTGGAGGGAAAAAATTGGTTGGAAAAGAAAAAAAGGGGCACATAATTATGAATGCACTCCCATTTATAGTTTATTTGAAATACATAGTGAAATAATGTGGCTACTACATTTTCTGTGAAAATATATATTATAGCATTATTTATTATTTTGGCGTTCTTTTTTAGTAAACGGAAAACGTTTACCAAACAGAAAACATTAACACCAATTTGAGATTCATGAATCTGTATTTAAAACAGCTGTTTATATTAAAAAAACACTAAATGCAACGCTCTTATAAATGTACATTTAGTTTACATGATATTGGTGTGTTTTTTTTAAATCCTGCTTTTATTCTCTAAATACACGATTAAGACAGCATTTGACCCATTGACATTACAGCATAGAAAACAGTCCTTTTAATTGTATATTGAAGGTAAAATCACTTGACCAGGGCTGGCCCTCACGTGCCAATATCCACTATAGAGACGTGCTTCTGTCTCACGTGCGCAGAGGGCAATGCATTTATCTTAATAATATTTATTCACAGATCCAAGCTAACCCCCTCCCGCTATGTTAACATGAATGTGTCCATGAAATGGAAGGCCGAATGAGAGAAAATTTAAATCGATTTTTTAAATCAAATTACTGTTTTAATACATGGCGAGGTAATTTGGTAGGGCCTTTATCTGAACATACTATCACCGATCATCTTCACAAGTCTAGTCGTGTAGTTGTATGCTCCCAGAATAAACGGTTAGAATCTGCACGGTTGGATCCCTGGAAACCGACATTCTCATTTGACAGGAATGAAGCCAGAAAAACAAAACCATAACGCTTCATTATTTTTCATCTCACACTTTTGATTAGCTAAACTACACATTTAAAGTAAGATAAGATTTTTCTTTTAAAACACATGGTCGATAGATCTCTCTCTAGCTGTCTTCAACCCTATGGCCTAGACCTGGTCTCGAAATACAAGCTGTCCCCCGCATGCATGTCCAGCCATCCATCCATCCTTTAGGTTTGTAATTATTGTTTATCCTACAATGTTTACCACTAAATATCTTTCCTGTTCTCATTTCACGGTCGACAGCCACGAAATGATTTTGTTATTCGTAAATCTGTGTTACTATACATTTCTGCTTTCAGACGTCCGTAACTATATGCTATAGCAATCATGAAATAAAACAATGTGACCTTAAACACCGACGCCTTGAAAACAACCTGGTTACTTAGGCTGGAATTTGCAACAAAAGAGATAAAGAAATGGTTACCCAGAGAGACTAAATATGGTGTGCCTAAATGTAGCCTATACATATTTTACATAACGATTTCCCTATTATTGCAATTTGAGTGATCCTATGGTGTGAGAACGACTACCAATTTATCATTCATTGCAGTAAATCGCAGCGGAGACTGCATTTAATTGACGTTGTATTGTATTTCTTAGCTGGGCGCATTATGCCTATAGGGTGGGGATTCGTCCAGCCGTCCCAACTCAGCAGGGTGGCGAGAGAAGCCCCCGACGCAAAGGAGGCCCGCTCCCCCGCTGCAGGCAGGCAGTCATTCTGCAAGTTGCTGGCCACAAAACAATCAACTGGTAGCGAAGGAAGGTATGTTGTGTCGTGGACGTGGTCAGTGCCGTCTTGCACAATAAATATGTAGGCCTAATCACTTTGAAAATGACACTCAATCTACGCACAGAAACAGAATGAAAAATATGTTGTAGACGTGTCCCCAAGGCAGAGTACTGAATGTATGTATTGTGGTTGCCAATCTGGGACAGTAATGATTTATCCATGCAAATAAGGCAGCCCAAGATCTAAAATCGGTTGCACACTTCGAGGTGGCTGCTGCTATACACAGGCCCAAACCTCATTTATTGTTGTAAATCCTACAACCTCTAATCAATGGGTGTTTGTGATTGAAAACATGTAACAGTTGTATGAAGCGAGATGGTAGTCAGCTAGAACGCCCAAAGAAGCATATAGTCCAATACATGGAGTAATCCCCAAGTTGTAGAGAAACGCGCTCTTGACCTATCCCTACGCCGTGCTGACGCACGAATCATGTTTGAAGAGTATACTGAATTTCGTTAATATTTTAGATGCTCTGTGTTTACAAAAAGTCCTGCGTTCACAAGGAACGTACATAATCTGGGTTTCGAACGCAAGACCTCAAATGACATAAACTACCCAAGCGGACGGAAAAGTCCCGACTATTTTGAATTCTTTGCGTTGACGTTTTTAGCAGAACAAATTCTCATAATTCGAGAAATGATTCTATATACTACATGTTTGCATGTTGCATACAGTGTGCTATAGCTTCATACACATTTCCGAGTTGTTGATCAGAAGTCCTACCTCTTTACACATTGATCTTTGTTATATCGGAGATCACACTTCTCAAGGCTTCACGAAGGTCTACAGTATCTCAAGAATCTTTCGGGTTATATTTCTCCGTGCTGGAAGGTGTTCTTGATTCTTTAGTTGTGTTGCACTATATGGATCTATAGTGAATTTCCAACATATATGCCGAATGAAAACATGAAATAATAATATTATTTAACTTAAATAGCGCTTTATTTGCTTCCCTTATTTGTTATATTTCTTGCTATTATCGTGTTACTCGTGATTGAAATTGTAATTTAGACTATTTATACTTTGATTGTGATAGTTATGTTATTACACTGTACTACTAAATCATATTTTTTTTCTTAAACCCATCAAGTAGCCGTTTGAATAATGGCAATCGAACAAGGTAACTTGATTGTCGTTTGGCTATCTAAATACACCAGAAATCCCCACCAAAAAGTAAAATAATTGCCATCGAATTTCCTATACCCACAGTTGTATTGTGTACATATTACATAACCTTGTAAGTTTCATATATATATATATATATATATATATATTTTAAAGATTCTCGAGGGTTGGTGTAGCCTATGACATTCTAAGGAAATTGATTTAAGTAATCTAAAATATATATATATTCTTCATACAACAATGTCAGTGTTAACGTTCAGGAGGTTGATGTTTTAAAATGTTGATATTTTCCTCCTAATATATTTAAGGTTGGGCCCTCAGACGGGTGGTGTTATTATTATCGCTATTATCGCCGTCATCATGTTCATAGTCTAAAGCTCCCCCTCCCGCCGCAGTCACTTCGAATTAACTTCACAACAGCCGTGCACGCGGGGACCCGCTTGAGTCTCCATTCCATTTCATATCTCCAAAACTTTAGACGTTTAAACGTTCTGACAAAAAAAGAGCGTGGACTGTTTCAAATGTGTCTCAATGCCTACTTGTTGTTTATCAAATACACACTACAAAATGCGAACGTGTGTGTGTGTTTTTTACAATTCATAATCAACAATAAATATACAAATATTTATTTTAATGAACGGTGGTGTTGATAGTTGGATTCTGTTTAAGCAAGGGAAAAAACAAAACGCAAACCTTGTTAAAGGCATTGCAGTCCTATGTGGACTGACGCAATGATAGCAGATTGATGCAAGTAGTTCCAAAACGTATTTTCTTTTTTTAAATAGCTATCTTATAATCATAATAATTACAGGTACATTTTTTACAACTACAATTATAGTTTCCTTAAAGTAAACATATCGGTTTTTGTTTTTGCATGTGTTCACATTAACTCCCGTTATAAAGACTAAACTAACATAAAGGTAATTTAAAAACATTATTCAGCCTTTTGCGACTAGCGTCATATGTTGTAGGGTAAAATACAACAACGTATTTTTTTTTAAATAAAAAAAGGCCACTGCTGTATAGAGAAAATAGAGCATAACATACAGCAATGCAAAATAATCTGTAGGCTAATAAAAAAAATGCAGTTACGACTATTTATGTTAATCAAACATAATAGTGTGCATGGAGTTTGACAACCTTTTTAATTATATTTAATCACGCTAAACGCATTATTTTATACAATTACGGTACTTGTGTTTATCATGTAATTTAAACAGTCGTATGAATAAACAATAAAATTCTAGTCAAATCTGTTGATTTCGAAATTAAAATCTTCGAAAATGATTATATATTTTCTTACTTTGAAATAAATTAGGGTCACACTATGCATAATGTTTGACTAGAAATATTAAAGTAAAAATAAAACGTGTATGGTTAACAACAGGCTATAGTGTTTATCTGGGCTATACACACACACAAAGGATTTCAACATGGCGAATAAGACGCGCCCACCCCGCCCGTTTGATCGATTATAATGTTTTATTGCTGTGGGTTTTACGCCTTCAACGCACAGGCTCCTAAGAGGGATAGGTCGCTTTCAAAACCCTTCTTTATATATATATCTTGTCAGTCAATTTTATAATATTATTACAATTTTAACCTTTAAAATACAGGGACATAAAATATTATATTTTCTGTAATTACAACAAAAATTGTGTATTTAAGCATTATTCTGTCGTATTTTTTATTTAAAATATAAACCATAAGAATATTTAATTTCTAAACCATAAGCATGTTAAAGCATGAGATTATGTATACAATCCAAATATGTGCCAACAATGGTGGCTACAACATCTTACCAATGTTTTTCAAATAGCATATTTCCATAAGCTTTTCTAACATTTCTATTGAATAGGCAATAAGCCTATACATTTTACAGCGAATAATGAAAGCAATTTTAACTTGTTCATAATCATACATTCAGGTGATGGTTCATTGCATTTGATGCCCAGCGGAAACGGCAAATTGTAGAATATAATTTTTTTAACTCAATGAATAAGCATAACAAACGGTATCTAAACTAATAATGACTAAAATTACGAAGTGGGAAAAAAGTGCATTCCCCACCTTTTGTTGTTTAAATCCTTTGCAGTTCCGATTATTATATAAAAAAATATATATAGTTCTTTCCAAAATTCCATAAAGTATGCCAATTCATTTAACAGTCTTCTATACGTCAATACGTCTATTTAAACTAAACTGGTTCCTTGATTTAAACCCATTCACCGTCGGCAGATTGCATGTAACACGAGAAGGGAGAACGGACGCAGCTCAGCTCAAGAATACAAATAAACCACATGCAAAAGTCCGTTTGAATCTCGCGCCCTGAAGCGGACACCTCCTTGTCACGGGGCGTTCCAAATAGCGTTCTGTCGCGCGCATAGGCTGAGTTCCTGTGTTGTTGTAGAATTCGAATATGAAACCATCCCTGGTATTTGCCGGTAGTCTCGCATGTTACTAACGAAAACACGCAACACCACCACACGGCTTGGCTTTCTTGCTTTTTTCTGAGTTGAAAGACCGTGGTTGGGGACATCGATGGTCGGGTCCAATTTTCCCATGCCTCTCTCTCTCGAAAAAATTCAGTTTTCCCACAAAACGACTTTCCTTAGACCGATGTTCTCCTGTACAGAAGGCCCAGATCCCCTTTTCGTCCCAACGATCCTCCCTTGTTGCCCTGATCATCCAGTCCAGATCTAGTCGAGTGCTTTACATCTTTCCTCGCAGCGTAGCCTTCTCCCCTATCCGTATCCAAACACCACCATTCCCTCTGTGCGAGTGTTCTCGCTGACTGCACGGCAGCTGGGCTTCCTGGGGAGAGTCGCGAAGAAGGGATCTCCCCCTCCCTTTCTCTTCTCTCAGCAGACCTGTAGAGAGAGATGGGGGAGGGGAAACCCGCACCGAGTGCTGGAGGGAGCGGGGGTGAGCGGAGCCGAGCAGTGTAGTCGCTAACAAAATCCCGCGGACACGTGGGTGAAAGGATGATTTGCATATTCACGCGAGGAAAGTACATCGAGAGTTCGGTTGATTCTATGTAGGTATAGGCTGTACTGCTGTATATAGATTATATACAGCAATATAGTCCAAAGTATTACATCTAATTGCAAACCTTTGAACTATAATCTTTTATAAAATAATAAATGTCCTCATTATTCAGAATCGGTGTTTAGGACAGGCCTTTGTAGCCATAACTGGGTTTATTGAATAAGTCAAACCATATATTATAATAGATAATACTCATCTAAAATAGAAATACATAGTCACCAAATATACAACATTCATCTACCACAAAAGTATAGCTCTTCACTCCTGATATACTATCACGGTTTTTAGCACTATAACACAGATAATCACTGTTCTGTTATAAGCGTGGATGTGAACAGATTTTTTTCAATTTGCTTCGCAATGCTTTACAACGTGACTGGCTGTAATCGTGTCACCAGAAAAGTCATGTGATGTACTTAGGCGATTCAATGAAATCGGTGGGTATGTGTGCTTTGACTTCTATGTAATACTTCTACATGGGTAAGATTCCCCAGCATACATACATTCACTCACTCTTTCACACACACACACACACACACACACACACACACACACACGCACGCACACACACACACACACACTCACTCTGCCTCTCTTTATCTATTTTCTCTCTTTCACACACACAAACACACACGCACACACACGGCACACACACTCCCTACTGTAAGTGAAATAGTCTACTCCACCCATAGAAAAGCCATTTATTTAGTGTGTTGCCAAAGGAGCAGGGCTGGGGGGCTGGGGGTAGGTGCTGGTATTTCAGATAAATCACTCCAGGGTTGCTGAACACTCAGTCCTCACCTATGTAAACGCACCCCTGAGGGCAACAGATTTATCTACAAGAAGACTGTTCAACCCCCAGCCCCTAACGTCTACACACACACGCACGCACACACACACACCTGCCCCATTATAGTCTAAAGCACGCACGCACACACACACATTCCCCAGTATAATCTAAAGCACGCACACACACAAATGTCCCCCTCCACATATCACTCACACATACACACAAACACATATCGTCACCCCCCCCTCCCAATCCCCAATGTGTGGAGATGGATGGTTCATGTCCCTTTTGTCTGGATGCAAATGGACTTTAACCCTGAATTAATGGCTACCTCCCGAGAAGGTGGTAATAACGTGATGCCCAGCCTGCCGCTTAGCCACTCTCAAGTAGGCTCGTTCTGACAGACACATGGCTGCTGATCTGATGTGGATTTAGATGGTGCTCAGTTAGTCTGTGTCAGAGGTGTGGAAATCAACATTTTCACAAAACAGTTGTTGCCTTTGTGGGTAGAGAGAGATCTGTAAATGTGTAATGTTCTATGATAAAAGGCTTCTCCTTACCCCTTAAACCTCAGTGGGTCTGGAGTAATGAACCAAGTCTTTCATTTGGGGCGCACATAACACAATGCACCATATTCAGTGTGTCACTCCTGTGGAATGGCGAGCCAACAGTGACGGGATGGGGTCAGGGTCTGGGGGGAGGGGGAAGGTAGCACTGGGATATTACCATGGGTACTAACATTTTATCAACAGCTAACTCAGGTTCAGAGGTTGTGTGGGTGTCTGTGTGTACGTGCGCTTGTGCATTGTGCATGTGTGTGTGTGCACGGTTGTGTGTGTTTGTGCTTTTCCTGCATATTCCATGCAGCCCCACCTCTCTTAGTGGCTTTGCTGTCGTGTATAACTCAATTTTTCCTGGAGGCATATATAAGGCCAATCTATGAAATATTACCCCTCCGTTTCACACTGGGAACACACTCTGGTACCATACGACCAATGTAAAAATTAATCCAAGATAGAGGGCACCTGTTGGCAGGCACAATAGAGGAATAGGAGATTAGGTGCGAAGGGGAGCAGCGGGATGAAATTAGGAGATGGATGTTTTGAGCAGCTCATGTAAAATACAAATATGTCGTACAAATGCCTGTAGGTTTAGATTTATAAAAAACGCCTGCTCTGATGTTTATGGTGTTCAAAAGCTTATTAGGCACCAGGGTGAAACTGTTTCTCGGGTAGGGAACTGTTCAGATAAACACGGGATGAAACGATGCTTTTTGAGATTGTATATTCCGAATGTATCTTCTCCCTTCTTCAGAAAGTCCCCAATGGCTTCCATTTGAAAGTGGTTAATTCGCTATTCTAAGAACTGTAGTTCTAAGAAGACTAAATTGCGGAGTCTTGGGACCATGTTTTGACGGCTAGTCCGGTGACGCCCAGGCGGCTGGGGTGATGCCTGGGTCGACTGGCGCTATTTGGAGATCTGCCCTGGGCCTTGTGCGTTGGAGATGGACCAGACAGGGCAGCACTGAAAAAAGGAAAAGAGAGATGGTAAAGAGAGACGGAGGGAGAAAAATCAAAAGGCAGAAAGAGTTGGCTCTTTGTCGCGACGATTGGATCAGCGTTTGCGCTGACCTGTGACCCCACAGCTGGGTCTGAAACGGGCTCCCGCACAAACTTCCTTTTCTTCTCTTGGTGGGCAACTGCTGCGGAGTGGCCGTCGCTATCGATCACATGACCTGCCCCGGCCACGCCCACTCCTCGTGATGCCGCTGAAGATGACAAGGAAAGGGAAATAAAAAAAAAGAGGATTTTATAACGAAGAAGTGAAGAGAGAGTTGGGGGGGGGGGCAGGCAACAAGCAACTACGTCAGCAGAGGGAGGGGGCGGTAACAATACGACCCTTGTCTCTGTCCCGGAGGCTGCATCAGCAGCTGCAGTGTAACAGGCTTCCACTGAAACCCTGGAGAGGAATGATAATAGATGGATGGGCGGAGGGGTGGAAGGAACGACGAGGAGGGCAGCGAGGCCGCGATGCCTTCCCAGGCGTCGGGGAGACGTCTCTGTCCGTGTCTCCGCCACCCCCTGCCGTCCCTGGCGGTGTGCAGCGTGTCCATGTGGAGAAGCAGCCTTCTTTTAAAGGAAGCTGGATGCCCGTTCGTCCTCCTACATGGTGACACTCAACTGTCATTAACGTAGAGTTTCGCTCGTCGAAGACTTGCCGTGTGGAACTCATGCCTTTGCTCTGGTCAGCTCCTCAGGCTCTGGTCGTACTTGTTGTTTACAAAGCCTGTCACAGGTAACATCGGGTTTGATGTGGTGGCCTCACTTGTTCTGATTGTAGGCAGTCTACGTTTTTTTTGTATATTTGTCCATTCGGCTCAATCTTTTCTGTATGTTTTATACCCACCTGCAGAAACATGAGGCCCCTACTAGCTATGGGGAACTGTGTGTGTGTACAGGTATGTGTGTTTCCATATGGTACTTTTTCACGGCAAGCTCTCTTCAACTCCCGTTCTAGAAAACTCGTGACCACGTGTTTCTTTTCCTACTCTGTTGAAAATAAATGTTCTTAACCCCATAGTGACTGATTTAGGGTCGCTTTTTCCATTTCACCCTTAATGATCAAGGTTAAGATTCGGGCAGGGTTGAGCTGATCCTAGATCTTTGCCTGAGGGCAACTTGTTCCTGGAGTGTCCGGTGGCACCTTGAAGTGTTTTTCGTTTACCAGAGAGAGGTCTGTGTGCCCAAGTTGGAAGCTGAAACAGGTTGTCAGATTCTTAACCCACTCCAGCTGTTTTCCTGCCTGCCTGACACCCCCCCTTTCCAGCCCCGCACCACCACCCATGTTCCCAACAAGGCATTCATGGCCATGTTAGGAACCTGCAACTGTATTACACACACACCTGCAAATACACACACACACACCCGCACACCTATGTCCACACACACACAGACGAAGTGTGAATCATTTGCATACAAAGTATGGCCAGGGTCTCATTACACTATAATAGTTTTAAGGAATCTAAATAACATTAAACTGAAGTGTAAATACAATTTTTGATTCACAGCAAGGAACCGTCACTGCACAGTAAGGCGACAACACATGCACGCAATGTACTTTGGCCAGACCACGGACCTGCTATGAGTGCACACTCGTTGACAATGTTGTTTAACTGGTAACTATCGTGGCACACAACAAGTGCTGCTGCTGGGGATAATAGGTCTGTTTTGGTGCCAACGTGAGATGTTTTCAGTTGCTTCCCAAAGACATGGAACAGGACCAGCCTTCATACGTCACAGCTGATTCCACTCCAACACACCCTGAGCAAAATCTCGTCTTTAGACCTCAGTATCCACTGGAAGTTTCTGTCAGGAAAGGCTACTGCATAACCTTGGGGGTATAGCGTGCCACAATTAAGATGTTTGCCTATCTACACCATAAGACAATGTAGCATCAAAACTTATCTGGCCGCAAGACATTCATCTAAATGTACCTATATTAGTCTAAATAAGCCCCATATCAGTGAACAAACTGCCAACAAGAGGTTGCTAATTGTGCTGTAGAGAGGTTAGGGTATACTAAGCAACGTGATCTTACAGCTCAAATGTGTATTCAGAGTTTGTGCAGGAATAGATTAATATCTAAAGATGAAGGAAAAGGAAAAGCCTCTGAAAACTCAAAGTTTAGGTATTAAAATGAAGAGTTAGGTATTATGATTATGTATTGGAGTTTGGCATTATGATTATGATAGTGAAGTGTTATGATAAGGCATTATGGGTTAGGTATTAATATTAAGGGTTGGGGTTAAGTATTACGATTAAGGGTTGGGGTTAGGTATTAAGATAAAGGGTTGGGGTTAAGTAATATGATTAAGGGTTGGGGTTAGGTTTTAAGATTAAGGGTTCGGGTTAGATATTAAGATAAGATATTATGGTTATGTATTATGATCAAGTATTAGGTTTAGGTAATATGATTAGGTATTAGTGTTAGGAATTATGTTTAGCTATCAGGGGGATGTATTAAGATAAGGGCTGCAGTTAGGTATTATCATTAGGTATTATTGTTAGATCTTATGATTATAAAAGGAAAATGTTACTGCTGCTCTAGTTATTTATTGATGTACATTAATACATGCATAGACAGGTAAATAGAGCTCCTAGTAATCTGTACAAACTATGACCGTCCCCACCATGGAGAGCATCAAAACAATTTGACAAGTAAATAGGGCGCCCATCAGGCTGTAGTCTTTACAAAGCCAGAGAAAATGTTCTGGCCAATAGGAAGATTGTTGAGTCCCATCACTTGTGAAACACAAAGGCCTCAATAATTGCTACAATACATGACTCTGTTCATTTTTTGATCCGTCCACGTTTCAACCAATTCATCCAAGGACATTCTTCTGACTCAAAAGTTCTAAAATACAGCTATGGTGCATACCTATGTCTGAAACCCCTCTGATAACATGAGTTTTATCTACATTGTGTTATCCTTTTAGAAATGACAGCACATTTTTCTACAATCCCCCATTTTAAGATATCCAAATGATCTGGACCATTGGATGTTTGTATTGTTAGGGCAATGCCCTCAGTGAGTAGTCTTAATTCTAGGGTTTTCATCTGCATTTAGAGTTACTGGTGTCTGACAAGGTGACAACCAAACATGTGTCCATACAAGACAAACCTGGCAATTAGGAAGCAGATAGTTACTTAGCCAAAACATTTGGCATCCCAAAATCAATTGTTCGGTACATAAGGAAGAAAAACAAAACACCGTTGAGCTCCGCCATGACAACCAAACTGGTAGATCAACAATGATCCCTGTACGGAGTGAACAGAAAATACTGTTTATAGTAAAGAAATCCTAACTAACAGCAGTCCCACTGAATACTCTCTAGGAAGTAGGAATACATGTGTCAAAGAGTACCAAATAAAGAAGAATACACCAGCAGGACTTTAGAGGGTACATCAGAAGACGCGAACCACCACTAAGTCTCGATAAGAGAACAGCCAGGTTACAGTTTGTTAAGAAAACAAGCATACAGTCCTATTGAGAGACGAGACACAGAACCTCTACCAGAGTGAAAAAGAGGAAAGTTTGGAGATAAAAAGGAACGGCGTATGATTTAAAGCATACATCCTCATCTGTGAAATATGGTTGATGTAGTTTTATGGTTTTGAAAAGTATGGCTGCATCTAAAAGTGGCTGTCGTATTTACAATGATAATGTGACTGTTGACAGAACTAAGGTGCTTTGAGGTGTACCAAACATCTTGTCGGCTCAGATGACTTCACAAATGCCTCTAAAGTCACTGGATGATGCTTATTTTGCAGCAGGACAATATACCCTGCTGGTAACTGCTATTGCAACACCAAGTATTTTATTCAGTGCCTAAATGTTGAAAGTTCTTGACCCTCCAAATAAATAACATTATTTGAATCCAATTAAGCACGACTTTTATTGCTGAAGACAAGACTAAGAGCAAAAAGGCTTCCTAAACAAACAAGAACTTAAAATTGTAACAGTACAGACCTGGCATCATCAAATTACCCAAAGTCTGATGTTGGCTTTTGGATCACATGATTTCAGGCAATCAGTGCATGACAAGCATATGCAACCAAGTACTAAACATTAATATTACTTTATTGCTAACAATGTTATTTATAAAAATATATATTTTTTTATATTTGAAGCATACAGTATTTATAATAATATTTGAGACATACAGTATGTGAAAAAGGATGAGGTTGTTATTGTCTAATAGAGCGGTGGACAGGATTTGAACCCGTGTGCAGCAGTACCTCTGTCTCACCTCTGAGGAGACAGTGGCCCAGACCGCTGTTAATTTTATGTAATCAGATACAGATAAAATCCCTTCGAATGAAAGTAGACATCTGCACTGTAACTGATAAGAGTCTTTGCATTATTTCAACTGTGAAAAAAAAAAAGAAAATGGTCACTGTCCAAGCAATTGTGGAATTCACTGTATCTTTCCCACCTTGGACAAACATCTATAATAGAAGTGAATCATGCGTGACCGATATTTACTGTAGATATAAGTGTAATAATAATTGATATTAATAATGAATTTGTTTTGATTTGTAATGGGTATTTAATGCTAATGCTAACATTGCTGCTTGGGAATCAGACCAGGACTACTAAGGGGTCCTGTGTGGCTCAGTTGGTAGGCCACTGCATTTTATTTGCAAGCAAATAAGAGCATCTAAATTACTCACATGTAAGTTAACAGGTATTCATTTTTGTTTTTTGTATACAGAATCTACAATGCCTTAGGGTTTAGTGACTACATGTAATGTTGCTTGTATGAGGAAGGACACTGAGAATGGAGGACTTTAAAATAAGAGAAATAAGACATAAGAAAACTAACCCGAGACAAACCAAGACAACGACCATGTCACAAGTGGAATAGGATTCAAACAATGAGCAATGCGATACACCAGGGAAAGAGTCACTTAAACGGGGGCAGTGATCAGGAACACAGGTGAGTGCCATAACAACAAACAGGTGTTCACAGCGCTCCAAATGAGGGAGAGAGAGCGTTGGGTCTCCCTGGCATGGCATGCCTGTCGTGCCAGGATGTGACACGAGAGTAGGCTTTAGGTCAACTTCCTGTGTGAGGCTCTGGTCAACCTACCCCCCCCACATCCCTTCCTCATAAATCGTACAAGACATTTATTTTCCTTAACAACAACAAAAGCCCTGGTAAGTGTGTGAGTGAGTAAGTTAAGATGTAATATATTACACATATGTTGTATGTTTTGAGATTTATTTTACAAGAACTTTGGTGTAATGCCAGATAATGCCCCCCCTCTCACCCAATATCTCACTCATAAAAAGCATTGAAAACACACACACACACAAGGTAACTTAACCAAAATGGGGACTCCAAATTGATTGTCTTTAATATATTTATACATGTATACTAATCTTAAACCTAACGCTTTCCCTAACTCATTTCAACCCCAAAACCCTACATCCAAGTCTGAGGAGATTTGATTGGAATAGGTTTTCTTACACATTGCCTATCAAAGAGCAAGGTCGAGCTATTTCCATTGTGTACACCTGTCAAACTCTTTCAGATCTCCACTAAGCCATAGGGTGTAGGATTGAGGGTTCGATTTGGGATTGGGCCAGAGCAAATTCTCCTTCTTACCGGTAGTTTAGGGGTTAACCTCCTGACGTCATGATTCCTGGGGCGGTGACCTATAGAAGGGGAATTTTGGGCTCGAGGGAGAACATGGGAAAGACTATTAAAAGTCTAAGGTCCTTGTCTTCTATAGAACACAATTTTTAACATTTAGATTTTTTTGTTTGTTTTTGTATCTCCTATAGTACTGTAATGGATTGTTTTTTTTACGTAAAGGTAACAATATTAGTAAATGGCTTAACGCTTCGACCGTGTGTTTGTGTCATATTTTTCCTTCAGGTTCTGTCCTCATTGCTTTCGTTTCCCGAAATGTGTTTGCAAGGGGTTATCTATTTGGGCAAAATGTGGAATGTATTCTCCATGGCGCACAGTTGATCATGTCTTTGTCCTTTAGCGCAAAAGTCCGGCTTTTAGACAGATTAGTCAGAACCGTTTAAACTTCATCCAAGTCCTGCAACGTCCGAGAATATAAAGCCATGGACTTTTACGATCGTGTTAAATGGTTAGAGGTTTCTTATGTGTGTTTGTTTGCGTTCGTGATATTTGCAATGGGCATAACAGTGTGCTTTCGAAAGTTTGATAACCGTAAAAATGTTCGGTCAGAACGCGAGCTTTGAGAAAGAGTGTTGACCAGGAGTGTGTTTCTACTGCCAGTTTGACAGATATTGAGACCTTTTTAGAGGTATAAGAAATAGTGAAAATACTGATAGGACTCGATGTTAAACAGCTATATATCTCCAAGATGGTGAATGCTTCTTTCTCAGCCTCTCCGTATCAGACCGGTCCGTAGATCCGCGTCCGGACTACAATCAGATATTCGAACAAAACAATGATGGTACAGGAAGGAGTGTGTGTTTTCTGTGTTTGTGTGTTGAGGATGAAGGGGGGCAAACATGTTCACGGTAGGTGTGTGCGTATACCCCCACCCTTAATTAAAGACGGGAAAAAATCTCTGTCCTGGACTTCGTGAGGGAGAGGGATTGCGTTACTTTCGTCTCCATCAATTTTCTGATTAATGTCAGCGCACGAGCTTCATTGTGGGAGAGAGCTACGCGTCATCCAGCCATACATTTGCGATTATACAGCTTCTTCGAGTCTCTGTTAGGACGGAATTTGTCTCGCGCGCAGAGGCACAGGATCCGGTGTTTCTAAAACACTAGGCTACGTGTACAGATCGCGCAAACGCAAAACCCAATAAATGAATTCGGGATTTTTTTATTTAGAGTATGGAACTATAGGAACGGATAGCTATTCGAAAAATCTGCACAATAATACGTTTTTGCGTTTGTATATACATTACACTCACATGGATTAACCTTGTTTAAGGAATTAAAACTTATGGAGGGTACGGTTATACACCCTTTTCTTTTTTAGTTTTACTCTAGCTTTTGAGTAAATCACTGGCGATCCCGTGTGTTATAAATAGGCTACAGTTTTGCGACGGACCGACTGTCGTTTTTATAGGTATGTGTTTTCTACTTTCCACATTTTGATTTATCATTGTCACTGTAAAAACACACTGCTGTATTTGGCACATATGTCGTTTGTAAACGTTGATTAACTGACATAACTTGAATCCACTGGCATATTTTAAACAGATTTTGGTGTTTTTATTTTTGTTTTACGCGTTTTCAATTATGCCTTGTAAAGATGGATTGCAAATGCTGTAAGGACACAATTTAAATCACTACAACTGACTAATGTATATGCTTATGAAATAGTTCTACGTTTTACTTTTGTCTAATATCCTACGCCCTGTAGAATATTCAAATATGCTCTTTCTGGCTATTGTAATATTGCAATTGTTTAACTTTTTCACATTATCTAGAAGAAAATATATAACATTATAGCAGCATGTCTTTTCCAAGTTGTGCCAATTGTAGGCCAAAATGATTTGTTATTTGTTTCTCAATCTGTATGGTTAATTTCCTCTACACCGCTTGTTCTTTCCTGCAATATTTTATATTTTTACCACGTTTTTTGTAATTCGGTTACCTAATCTAAGTTGGTAACTAAGTATTACGGACACTACTCGAGAAACATTTGTTGGAGTCGAATTTTGGCAACTCATGGGTTTCGATATGGATGTGTGTAAGCCAGTTTGTCGACCTCGTTTTGTAAATGAAGAATAATGTCAATCTTTGATGATTTAGCATTTCTTTCGCTGAGGTCATCCCTCTAGTGTATTTACTGATACCGGGACATTTTGTAACCTGAATGTACTTGTGTTTCATATGAATTGTTTGTTTTATTGCGGTATTTGTTCACACGCATACACATAATTTATAGACAGGAAGAGGCCTATAGACGTTTTGATGCCAGACCGTCTAACTACAGAGTTTGTGGCTTTCTTCGCGCAATTGGGTACTTAAACGTGTTTTATATGGTAATTGTAATGCGATAAGTTGATGCGTATCTGATTGTTAACGGTGCGTTATGTGCAAAAACCTCGCCGATTCCTAAATCCCTGAACCAAACGCACGAGCACACACACACAGAATTGAGGAAACAAACGTCACATGATTATTTCAAATATCAATGATTGAAGCAATGTTCAGTCACTTTTGTTCATCTCCGGAGGTTGCGAAAGACAACCTACGCTGAATTATTTTGCATGTCACATTTTGTCACTTGATTCAGGTTTGTATCAAGTCACTGTTTTATGTGATTTATCAGAGTATTTGACAATGATTTGTTAGCCAACAAAACTGGCAAATACCCTTGTGGCTTAAGGCCATTTCCCCAAAAAAGTTTCAAAGCTTCACTTCCACAATAAAAACATATTTTACGTTTAAGTACACAGTTATCCATCCACAAGTCAGATATTGTATCTTCTTCGATTAGGCCTAGAGCGGCACATTATCTATCATTTATCTTACGTTAATTAAACCAAAACATCCTTCATGTTTCATTATCTAAATTATGACATCATTTAATATGCCAGAGATGTACAAATGTAGGTTGCACCTTAAATAGCTAAAATCATAGTTTGTGGCAATCAAATATTTTAGCATTTTCATGTTGGTAATATATTTTTATTTTGCGTAATTTGACGTTTACCCTTTTCTATAAAACAGGTCGTAATTGAGGAGGCATGTTCCATTTAATAGGAGCTGAGCCTATACCCACTAATGGGGTGCAGGTTTGCTTCTATTGATAACCTGGTAAAAAAATGCCCGAAGTGTCCTGGACACAAACTTAGGCTACAAACGATGGTCTTGGAAAGTGGATTCCTGCTTAATTGTGTTTTATTTAGAAGACATATAGCCAATTCTAAAGTTCTGTCTATATATATACCCTGGAAGAGTATACTAAGTTCTCATTGGCATCTAATAACTGATTATTTAAATCCAGCCGTGAACAGTGTATCAGTTTGCATGCTTTCAATTGCACATATCGTTTAGGTGGTAAAAGGGATATACAGGGAAAATGGAAATCTGAAGCTTCTACAAACTCAAAAAGTGAAAACGTATATTGAATACGGCCTAAACCATGGACTTCACTTTCAACATATACGTAGTTAACATTTCCCAACAACTGCAGTCCTCTCTTCATCCTCCTTCACCCCCTCCTCCTCAACGTCCCACTGCAACCGAAAATCATAGCGTAGCATATCTTACATCTCTAAATGCAGGCCTAAGCAAATCATGTCCAATCATGTTGTGTTGAGAGTGTGTGGGTGTAAAGAAGGGTGTCACATTTTTCATTCGGTGATATTTTATTGCCTATTATACAAGTGAAAAACACTTTTCTCTTTCTAGAACCCATGGCTCTTCCCCTCCTTGTGCGTTGAGAAGGGAACGCTAATTTGCTTCCCCTGGTCGAATGACGCCAGTAAAACTGCTCTAGCCCTAATTAGCGAAAATGATAGCTTATTTGCTGCGAGTCTCCGAGGTGTCCAGATGAATGCATGTTACCTTCGATGTGTAGGTCTTTAGTTCAGGTTGGAATCGTCGTCCCACGTCAGTCACAAGTAAGTCTATATAACCGGCATATTTACTCCCGTACGGACCGTGCATGTTCTGGACAGAAATCCCGTTTTTTCGCGTCCAAGGGATTAACAAATAGACACACCTAAACATGTAGGGAATTGATTGAAGGTTTAGGTAATTAGCTCTATACATTGACTTGCTTCACGTCTGTTGAAATACTAATAGTGGACTACATATTTTATAATGGCGACCTCGGAAATGGATGAAATTCTTACATATTGTGTTGTATCGTAGGCCACTGTAAACTGCCTTGTTTTTGCAAGCTGTCGGAAATCTGAAATAGATTTGCCTTCGAGTTTATCAAGGGAATTTTGCTTTTTTTCATAGGCGATACCAATTCTATGCTGATGTGTGGTTAATTTCACGTGTTTGGTTTGTTATGTTACCTAAAATGTTGGAAATTTAGAATATTTTGTCTGGTCACCAAATTAGGCCATATGAATGCAAGAAGTCTAACCATTCTAACGATCTAAAAATGCGTTTTTTTATATAAAGAAGAAACCTGTAGTAACCTATACAAATATGTTTATCTCTAAATACATTCCCCCAAATTACTGATTTAGTCTGTTTGCCACAGGCCTATTCTAAAACCCGTATTGTTATTTTTGGTAATATATTTAGAAAAAAAAGTAGCCATCTATCACGATGACCAGAAATAGCATCCTCTCATGCACACACTGAGCTGAAAAGGTCATGTTGCTTATGTGTAGGCAGAAGTTCTTAGTCCATCATGTCATCTTTTGGGGACAGTGTCCTCACTGGAATCTCGGGACCTGCACATTCTGTCTGGATGCATGAGGTTGACTTCGTTGATATAGATCGCCTAAAAATACATGGCAAAACCAAATTACACCCAATTTCCAAAATATACGCCTATTTCATGAGTTTTTCTTCACAATGTTGTTTTTATTATAACCACAAAGTAATGTCAATGTGCTATATTTTAGTTGGTCTGTATAGGCTTATTTTATAAATGTCTCCATGGGATCTTTCTAAACCTTTCGTTTATTAATGTGTTGCCTGGTGAAAGGACCTTTTTGGAATTCGTCATCATTAAGGGACATCAGGATTTTTTTCATGAGAGTAAAATTGTTGCCCGCTAGGGTCTCCCGTAGAGACCTTCAGTTGGCCCTCATTTACCTCGCGCTGCCTTGTCAGTGTGTTCCCGTTGACTGCAAATTGCGCTGGGAATATGTAGCTATTCCAGTCATTCAGCTTTACCTTACATATAGACCTACGTGACACCCTTTATTTATTTAGAATACCCAGCCCTTTTACCCGGACACGTGCGCACAAGCTAGCAGCACGCTTCCTTTGCCTTGAGTGAGGCGAATGAACAGTGCTGTGCGGACGTTCTTTGGTTCTAGAATGGTCACGGTGAAAACGCAGGTCAAACAGAAAGACGTTCTTCTCTCAGCGGAAATGAAAACTCCAGCCTGGATTTTTGGAAGTGGGCCTTTCCTGGCAAAAAAGCGCCTTGCTCAAGTAGTTTGGGTGTGAGAAGGGACGTGGAAGGGAAGGGGGGAAAGTGTCAGTCAAGAACGCTTCATTGCTCGAGGACAATCCCTCGCGCAGGACCGGTCTGTTTTCAAGAGCAATCAGTCAATCCGCATTAATTATCTGTGCGCCCCCTCCGTGTAGGGTAGCTCGTTCGTACTGGCACACGGACGAGAGAAGAGAAAATAAAAGTGTGTGTGATGCTTTCATTACACACCGAGGCGAGCAACTACCCAACCCCCCACTCTTTAAGTGAAAAAGAACCAATAAATATCTGGCAGTAAAGGGCTTTTTCTTGTCACTAAATAAATTAAATGCAGATTTCTGTTTAAAGTGCTGGACCTCTTTTGTGAGTGGAAGAACAGAATTCTTTATTGTCCCGATGTCATTAGTTTTAAAGACAACAGTGCTAGAGAATGGAATGGAAGAGTGAGGTTGGAAGGTGAATAGTTCGGGGTTAGAAATCACAACGAAATTAATGAAAATGTAATCTTTTCATCTGTAGAGGAAGGCACGTGTGTTTATCATCAAGTAGGCATGCACCTTCTAAGTAAATGAAAGCTGGTGAAATTTAGGTCAAATTGAACCTGCTAAATTTTTCGAGGTTTTGCAAATCTCTTAAATTCACACGGTAGGCTATCGTGTGGGTGTAAAGCATAAATGAGATTAATATTCTCACAGTGTGTGTGTGCGCTTGTGTGTGAGTGCGTGGTAGCTCCAACTCAACGACAGGCCACTGGGGTCAGGACCTATGAAACGTGGGGTGCATATAGATTGCAATGTGAGTGATTTCGGTTATTTAATTACATTATGTCCACACGTCTATTCGTTTTTACATTACTTGATTGTCATTACATGTATTACTACATTTCTTCAAATACCTTATATGAAAGCATAACTTCTTGACTACTTTCTTTTTTTCTTGACATTGTCATGTGGACATGGTCTAATGCTGCTGGTCAGATGTTGGAATTTGTGTATTTGGCTATATGAAAGGAGATTGGTTGAATAATGCGGATATATCTGCTCGTCTCCCTGGCTGAACACATTCATCGTCACTCTGCTCAAGCCATGTTCTTCCTGATGGTCATTCTAACTACTGAAAACCTTCAGTTCTGTCAGAAAATTATTGTGAAGACCTACTCTATCCGCGTCTTTTTATTTAATTTGTATTTTTCCAGCGCTTTGTGATTTTATTCTATAATGAAAGGCGCTATAGAAGTTAAATACATTATTATATAAAGATATAAATGAATCTGGATGGTGCCTTCTGAATATAAAAAGAATAAAACTCTTACAGATATAGGCCTATAGATCCACCACAGAGGAGCAGAGACCATAGGCTGATCTTTTTAGTCTGGAGAAGAACATGTTTTGCTGTGAATTAAACAAGGACTGTTACATGTATGTTGGCATAAAATTTCAGCGTGGTTGTAACATGGTTTAATGAACACGCATTTTATATTAATTCTGATTAGCAATAGCGGTGGTAGTAGTAGTAGTAGAGTAGTAGAAATAGTGAAGTCGTCCTATTGCTCAAGGAGTGCATTCATTTGAAATTCTATCCCAATTAGACCATGCTGGTCTATGCTGAATGTTGCTGAGTTTGGATTGTAGCAAGCCATGTAACTAATCCTAATTCATAACAAGTAAACCAACACCTGTGTGAGGTTATGGTAATAATCACATTTGCTTTTGTAATGTACTTACTGCGTAAAAACGGAAATGTCCACTTAAGCATGGTTATTGAACAGCTGGCAATAAAAACGTATACAGGAAAGTTTTAGAAACAGCTATGTAATGACATGAGTTCAACGTTTTCCTGCACCGAATCGACCATGCTCTCTATCTCTGCATAGCATATTTCTTTTCAACCTAATACTTTTTGCGGTTCGGAAAGATCTTGAAAAAAACACATTAACATTGAAAATAAGAGCTAACTAGCTGTTTCTGTTATTATAGCCGTAGCAGACATAGGCTGCCTTCCATTTTCTTTATGCAACGTTGTTATTCCATCGCATTAATCCGCAAATCTAGCCTCTATGTTTAATACAACATGTAATTTCCCCCTTTTTAACGTATTCCCTTTGATTTAGTCACTCTTGACTCTCCTTTTGCTCTGGGGCCAACGGGGTTCGCCGTGGGAGCGCCTTGAAACAGCCAGTCCTTATCTCCTTTCATCATTCAACCCAGGGCCGCCTTGAAACCGCAGGGCCAGTAATTGCTTTTTTCAGTCAACCCAGTGAGGACTGGCCAGCAGCCAATCAGAACCTTGTTTACACTCTGTGATTGACAGCGCTCTGGCAACATGCCAACCAATCAGACACTTTACACAGACCGAAGGCTTTAGTTTTAACCCTTTACTTCCAGTAATAACAAACTGAGACTAGACTGGGAATATTTGCCTATGGCTCATAGATTTTTAACATGGAAACACACAAGGCCATATCCTTTCTTTTTAATTGACTAAATTAGTGAACCATGAACATGAACACAACTAACCCCGAGGACAGTAATGCTATCATTTTGCTAACTCTCTGTGTGTATGTGTCTCATGACAATAAACATAAACAGAACCCAACGTTTTTAGATCCCGAGTAATTTATTGCCTACTAGAAACAAATGTTACTTCCTCCTGTATATCTGTTGCTCTACAAGGCTTGTAATATATTGAGCTAATGTTACAAATATATATTGTGCGTAAATTGTTATACATAACAGACAAGTCGTTGAGGTCATCTTATTGTGTCACAAGGTTACAAAGCAAGGGGAAATACACTCTCAGCAAAAACGCTTTACACATTCTATCTGTTTCTGCAGTTTCTCTGTATTAATAACTCAGTTTGGGTTTCAGGTTGAACGTTTAGTGTCCCAGGTAGATTTAAAATAAATAAACTGAGCAAACCTCTACTTGAGGTCTTGTTGTGAACCTATGACACCTATGAACCTATGTAAAAATAATAGCCTACAAATAAAAACTACTAATGTTCAAAACAAATTGATAGTCGTCGTGTAGTTAATCTGATCGCAAAATATTCTGTTGACTTTCTCGTGATAATAAATCCAATATGTTCTCCTGTTGTGTTGTGCGGCGCCTGTGACTTTCTCATAGCATTTGTTTGCTGGGCATGCTGTGCTGTGGAGCGGGCTTAAATCAAATGCCCGCGGTTTTGTTTTGCGAATCCAGCAGCTTCGCTATTGGTTTGCCGCCATCCAATCGGAAGCTATGTTGGTCACGCGGCGCGCCTCACGGGCTGGCTTCTCATTGTAGTTACCGAACCAATAGGCGAGCGCGTTCCCCACTGTCCCTCCTTCGCGCGTAGTTGAGTGGCACTAGCGGATACTGTGGGAGAGTTTCTGTGTGGATGTGCGGGCTTCGATTCACTAGAAGCCTGAACTTCTACCATGCATCTTTATACCTCAACTGCACACTACAATCTGCAGACTAGGATGTAACTATTTCCACATGTTTTTCTTTTTGTACCCTACGCCTCTTTTCTTTCTTTGTATATATATATATACACATATATATATATATATATTATTTTTTTAAGTCATTAATTGTTATACAAGGAATAACTTACCAGTAAGTAATTTATTTATTGCATCTATTTTTTATGTGTGTGATAATAAACATATACTTTCAATTGCTGGTTTTAAGAGAGTCTTTGTAGTAGAAATGGTGTGTGTTCTTTTAGAGAGCATATTAGAGAAATTACGCGTATAGAAAATATGCATTTATTTAATTCGCACTGCACACATATTTTATTGATTTGCAGTCCCGTAGAAAGCAATAGTGGGATAATAATAATGAAAGTAACAACTATATTGTTGTTGACATTATACTATACATAATAAAATAAAACATCTATTAATGTGAATAGTGTTGGGGTAATACTTAATTACATTATAGCTATTGTTATATTGTACTTGAGCCAATATTCATTATGTTCTTGGCAACCTAAGCGTTGGTTGTTGTATAGACAACAATTATTATTGTATAATTAATCATGTCCAATTCCTCTCTCACGAGGAGATGGGATTCCACGATTAAATGTATTCTGTTTAAATATAAACATGTATTAGGTTGCATTCCAATATGCGATTTTATGGATAGTTCAAATGTTCCTACTTGGTCTTCAATAATGTATTATTTTCTGTAATTTTGTTGTTTTAATAACAGTATGGTTACATAAGCTTGGCCTACTGCAGTTTTTCACAGTCGTTATCGAGGGGGCTTTGCTAGTAGACAGGCAGATCTTGCCTAGTCCCACCCGGCTGATTTCGCTGTGCTTGGAGTGTCTATCTCGCTTAACTGGCCTTTGAATATCTTGATTTAGTGTCCCACTTATAGCTTGTGACTTCGCTTTACTGCAAAATAGTGAATGCAATGAGTACGCTCTTGGGCCTACGGTAAAGTCGTGTAAGTGAACAGAAAACAACGAGAAGTTGATAACAGTGACTTCCTAACAAGACCGAGTTCTTTTTCTGAGGAGTTTTCTATGCCCGAAATTCGAATCTCATGGTATAAGAACTGGAAATGTAGAAGCAATGTGTGTTTGTTTCACCTCAGTGCTCATGCAGGCTTTTCATGTATTGCTATTCGCGGGTAGTTTTCGAAGGGGGATTTTTTTGTCTCCTGATAGTTTGACCCTTTAGGGGCAGCCATAGAAGGGGTGAGAAAGAGAGGAGTTGAAGGAAATGAATTCTACGCGGTTCCAAGACTACTCCCACGTTAATCCCATCTTGATATTATGCCCGGGTTACCTTGTTTTTAAATAAAATCTGATTTAAATAGCCTAAGTGTTTTTTTATGTTATGGCCTCCCGTCAGCTCTATGACGCCGTTGAGGGACGTTAGGCCTATAGGCTGCTACATTGATTGTAGATGTAGTTTTGTCGAAATGCATAGCTTGAGTGGCTTCGTGCTGACTTAGACTGTAAACTCTTCAGAGGATTGTTTTATAATAATATAAAAATGTATCTGCGTCAAAAATGTTTTGAAGCCATCTGTCTTTGATTGTTGCAAATTAAATGTAATTTCAGTTTTTCATGGTTTTATGAACCCATGTCACGATTGGTATTTTAATTAATATGACATTTTTTAATTGCGTTTATTCATTCCAGTTTTAGGTTTTCGAATGAAACAGAACATTTTGGATAAAACTATGAGACATGTACGTCTTTCATGACCAAGACTATTTTTCAACATTTTCAATGCAAATCGCCTATTCTCTATACCACATTGTAATGCTCAAGAATGTGGATGTGACCAAATCTCTCAGCGCATCGTTTACACACAAACACACGCGCACACTAACACATGCACACAAGGCAGTCGTCTATCCTACAGTTGCCTAAACGTAGGCCTCTGCTCTGTCGTTGCGGGAGAGACTTGTGTCGCTCCATGCACATTTCGGAAAGTTTTAGTTTTACTAGCCTAATGTTCTAAAAATAAAAAAATAACATTCGCTGCATGCTTCTCCTTGAAACAGCAAATGGACCTATTGTTTGTGTCATCGTTTGATATTTTCTTTGTTCTCTTATCTCAGATTTCGCTGATAAATTGAAGCTCACAATCACCGTATCAGCCTAGTGTGCCGCTGAATGGACTTACCATTGAAGGGGCCTAACACATTGCCCAGTGAGGTGTGTTTTGTGAACATAGGCCCACCTATCCATATGAGCGCCATGGGGTATCCCATTGAGCAGAATGACTAGGGCTATAAGACACATATATGAGATGTTGATTCCCATTCCCTTTATTGCTTGCGTCTTTTCCTCTGGCTGTAAACCTAATTTAGTTGGTGTTCTTACAGTACATGTCCTTGGTTGCGCCAACCCATACTATTATAAGAGAGTGCGGTTGTGAAAGGAGAGACAGTTCTGATTTAACTATTAAATTACCTTGCCATATACAGACGACAGCAATGCCTCATTTAAAGCACATACATTGGCATATGTGTTATTAAAGAAAATAGAAATACATAGACATAAATTAGCCAGTCAAAATGTACAAATGGTGTCAGAATTATCCAAAGTCTATCCAAAATCAAAGAGTAAATACCGTAGCCGATGCATTGATATACATTTATCTACCTTTAAGACTTTACTGTATTTGGTCGATATATTTATAATGGCATGCTGCTTTTGATGGTTAGTCAAATAAGCAGTTTTGATATTTGCAGCTGGAGAAGGGAAACATGTAGTATTTCGCTCAATAATAATACCAGAAAATGAGTTGACAAAAAAATAAAAATGTTTCTTAAGGTTTTATCAAGTTCATTCTGTCACTGATATAGCCAACTCACTTTACATACTGACTCCCATCAGGGTTTCAGAGGACATCGATGTAGTCGATGTATAGCTTTGTGGTTCGAAACAATAAAACAACCTCTAGTTTAGGAAGACCACTCCTTTTGTTGTTCAGCTTGTAGCCCGTCTCCTGTCTGCCATGGAGAACGAGGTAGTCCGTTTGAGTAGACGAGAGGACCTGTGGCCCACTCAATTGCAGGGTGAATTAGTAAATATATTTTTTATCAACTTAGTAGCGTTCTTCCACTGACATGTAAAACAGTCACATTATAGACTACGTTTGTTACAAGGAAATAAAGTGTAGTTGGCAACATTAGACAGGATGCGTTTAAGAATTACACGCCTAAGTTCTTTCAGAGTTTGGTCCCATTGTTTTCAGTGCATTGACGTGGTCTTGTGTTTTCTCTTTGTAGAACATGACCGGGACATACTTTTCGGTCGACAAGGCAAAAACTCGATTGAATACAAGACGACCTATCCAAAGTTCATAAAAGGGATTATTGCATCTGGGCAGCGTTCGATGCTTCTGGCCGTTCCTCTGTATTTGGGATTTATCGCCTCTCGACAGAATGGAAAGCCGGGATTTCGCTCCTCCACACCACCTCTTGACGGAGCGGGCTGCGTTGGTTCACCACGCCGCCTCGCGGATAGCGCCTGGCGGCCACAATACTGTGCAGCATCCTGCTCACTTCCAGCCTGGGAAATACTACTCTCACATCTCCATGGCCCCACACTCAGGTTAGTGTGAATACAAATGTGTTTTGTGGCATTATATTAATTATACGATTTTAGTAAACGCTCTCTGCTGTTTTGGGGTGGCTGGAAATGGGTTGCAGATTTATGGTCTTCAAAATTCCAAATCTAACGTAAGACAAACGTAAACTTATTAGAAAATAAATTAAATAAACAGATTCTGGAAATTAACATTTGGTGTTGACTCTCGATATTTAATGTTTTCAACTCAATGTAAAGAAAAGTAAACTCCAAATAGGCGAATGCATTTTCTTGCATACCGTGTCAGAATCAAGCGGACTTTTAGATGTAACATAATAGTAAAAAGCAGTATCTTGTAAGAAGAACAAAAGTGGTTTTCTTAATCTTAATCCCTATTTTAGGTAATAACCCAACGTAAAGTTCATTGTGGATATCGTATTAAATCCTACATTGTTACTTAATTCAGAACATTACGACATAATTCCGATTTACTATGGGATTATTCTGGATTTTTTAAAATATGTTTAATCCATTTATTTATTTAAATTTAAATTGAATCTTGTCAGCTAGGTTTTATACTTTTGTATTAAAACGTTGTTTTTAATTACATTGATTACATGTAATATTAAGTTGATTCCAATTATTTTTTATATATATTGCACGGGCATTTATGAACCGTTTTTTCTTAGCAAAATGTATTAGGGCATACGATAGGCCTTTGCGTGAGGTGTGGAACTGGCAGGCGTGATTCTTGAGCTGGTGCTTTGCTTTCGGAGGTCTGTGAGGCCCCGGGACTGTCCTGACTGAGACCCGGGGTCAGTCGGTGGGAGCGGAATGGACCTCGCTAAAGAGGTGCGCGTAATGCCAGAAAATCCGGTTTCTATATTGAGCGCGGACGTGACGGGGCGAGAATGGTTTGACAGTGCATGCATTAGATTTTAACAAGTAGCTTTGGTATCCTGGCCCAGAGGGGGAGGGAAGGTGTGTGTGCGTGTGTGTGTTTAAATGTAAAGGTTGGGGGATGGGTGTCTGCCGCACCAAATCATGTATTGAATCATATAACCGAGCGGATGCGTGTATAAATATAAAAGATAGACTATGTGTCTTGAGTGAAATCTGATTAATTACCTTTTCAACGTTGAGATAATAACCGATGTTGTTGTCAGTGCATTTAAGAACATTTCTTCTCGAACGTTGTACTAAATACATTATGCCTATCAATTAAATCAAGCATTAGAATAATTTTGTCTGTAATAGGCGAGACTCATTAACCTACAGTGAACAACGTTGTAGGCTGCATATGCCTTATATCTTCGAGATAAAGACTAATGACAAGAAATAACATCTTCCATGCGGTCGTTTTCATCACTTTGAAAACAGATTGTCAGGCCGTCATTGTAACTAAGAATTTACTAACTGCATTTTGAATTAAGGTTAAGGAAGTGAAATTGACAAAATGAAATTACACATCTACACATTATGTAAAAACTATATACAGACTGAATTAATTGTCAACACGTAGATATGTATCACTTCAATTTTGGTAACAATTATTTGTCGGGGTCTTTTTAGTAAATATATTTCCAACTAATAAATATGTTATTAGGGTCGCTCTCAATTATTAGTTAATTTGTAATTTTGTGTATATTTTTATTATTTCTTTTTTAATCTTTAAACATTTATTACAGATTTTATAAGGGTTTAGTATCGCGAAAATGGGACATTTAGCAAAAGTGGGCATTTAAGCTTTTTAATGGAAATCTTTGGACGTGTCCCATTTTCACACTACTCACCCTAATTGAATCAGTCAATAGAGTCAATGCGTCTGTGGTTATAGGAAATGAGTGGTGTGTATGTCTGTCTATGATGTCCTTTGCGCTATCCTGCCCTAAGTGTGTGGAGTTGGAACGTGATTGGGGTTCTGACCAGAACAGAGCAGAAACGTTCGAGGTTCCCAAGGCCTTATCTTACAGACTCATACAATATCCTGCCCATAGAAACAGAAGGCATATTTCTGTCATCCTGCCCATGTCCTCACCTCCTCTGCTAAACAAACAATGTTGCAGACTGTTATTTGCAGACTGTTAGGAATCTCTTCGATATCCACTTTGCTGGTAAAGCTATTATGTTACCACAACATGTTACTGT
>JACXGK010004711.1:0-36675 GCA_016801125.1 Novumbra hubbsi
CCCGCTATCAGGGACAGACCTGACACTGTCCCGCTATCAGGGACAGACCTGACACTGTCCCGCTATAAGGGACAGACCTGACACTGTCCCGCTATAAGGGACAGACCTGACACTGTCCCGCTATAAGGGACAGACCTGACACTGTCCCGCTATAAGGGACAGACCTGACACTGTCCCGCTATCAGGGACAGACCTGGCACTGTCCCGCTATCAGGGACAGACCTGGCACTGTCCCGCTATCAGGGACAGACCTGGCACTGTCCCGCTATCAGGGACAGACCTGGCACTGTCCCGCTATCAGGGACAGACCTGACACTGTCCCGCTATCAGGGACAGACCTGACACTGTCCCGCTATAAGGGACAGACCTGACACTGTCCCGCTATCAGGGACAGACCTGACACTGTCCCGCTATCAGGGACAGACCTGACACTGTCCCGCTATCAGGGACAGACCTGGCACTGTCCCGCTATCAGGGACAGACCTGACACTGTCCCGCTATCAGGGACAGACCTGGCACTGTCCCGCTATCAGGGACAGACCTGACACTGTCCCGCTATAAGGGACAGACCTGACACTGTCCCGCTATCAGGGACAGACCAGACACTGTCCCGCTATCAGGGACAGACCTGGCACTGTCCCGCTATCAGGGACAGACCTGACACTGTCCCGCTATCAGGGACAGACCTGGCACTGTCCCGCTATCAGGGACAGACCTGGCACTGTCCCGCTATCAGGGACAGACCTGACACTGTCCCGCTATAAGGGACAGACCTGACACTGTCCCGCTATAAGGGACAGACCAGACACTGTCCCGCTATCAGGGACAGACCTGACACTGTCCCGCTATCAGGGACAGAACTGACATCGGCCAGAGTGGCTGATGGTTAACAAAACCAATGACTGAAATACTGATATACATTACAGCATCAGGGTTTTTTTCCGGCAGTGGCACTTCTGGGCGACTAGCGTGTTGTAAACATGTGTTCTACATACTTGAGGCACTGCAAGTAACTCTCCCAAGGGACTGCTCATACCGCATGTGGAATTGCTGCAGTTGGAGGGAACGTGTAAGTCAGTCTTCCTGATAGGAGTGCAACAGAAACTTTGACATTCCCCTGACATGGGAAGGGGGAAGGGGCAACGCTACACAATTTACAGAGTCAGCCATGCAACCACTGTTCAAAGCTTCTGTATGCAAAGTGACTCACATTCAAATTCAAAACAATGGCAAAGGACAGCTCCAACTCCACCAATTAGCCCAATTTGGTTGACAGTCATTTATTTGGAAACAGCCATAAAGTGAGGGGGGGATGCTCCTTTTCATAGATTAATCATTTTGAAACAAATTCTATGCAAGATAAATCAAGGAAAACTAATTATATATTCTCAAATAGAGCAAACATGTAATGTAGCACAAACTATTAAAGAGGACCTTGTTAAATCAAGGCCTAATTGGAAAATTCCCTAATCCTATACCTAAATAATAATCAAAAATGGAACAGTTCCGCATAGTCTGGTTCGTGACTTTCGAAATCAAATCTGACAAAGTACACAGATTTCTCCGGTAACAGGAATGTAAACGTGGACTTCAAACACAACCGCTGGAAAACAAAAGCCAGGGGGAAGAAAAATGTGCCAGCAATGGGTGATTTGAATGCAGTCAATGTGACCAAACACTTACTGTTCGAGAGGATCCTCAGCTCTGCGGCATCACGGCCCTGCAAACTGAAACACAAGACAACAGTCAGCTTAATTGCTTTATTTTATTGATTTATTCATTCACCATAATTCCTGCCTGAAAGCGGCATAAAAATAAAATAAAAATGCTAATTTGGCCCTAGAGGGGGGTATGCCTTATCCATTCTAACATCAACTGGAAATCAAAGCGCGGCTGCTGCAGCATGGTCATATGGACGGATCAAGCGGGGGGGGAAAACAAAGGCTGAATTTCAAATATAAATAAGAACATTGGAATACAGCCAGTGTTAGCCCACAACAACGGCTAGTCTTACCAGTTTATGTAAAAGCAGTGGCTAAGTAGTGTAGAAGTAAAACAGAAAGGCTTTCATCAACACGGACTCCTATCAGCCCCTCAAAACGTGTCAGTCTCAAGGGGAGCAGTGCATTTCTTATAACGGTGGTGAGAGACAGTGCAAGGCCCTTTCACGTCTGCTGGAGGAGTCAAGCGGCTGTCGAGCTCAACACGGCAAGGAGTACCCAACCTCAGCTCCCTCCTGCCGATACCCAGGCCTGCCTGGGAGGTTATGATCACTACGATCAACGGCAGAACCACTCCCAAACATTTCTGGCGAGCCAGCAAATGCCTATTATTTTATTACCTTAACATTACCCTCTGGGTGCGTTACAACTGGGAAAAGAGACAGAGTAAGACGACTTCAGAACACACAATCTACAGCCTTGCCACGTCAATCAAATTCCCCTAGTCCACCTGGAAATTTGTCCACGGGACAGCTGACGAATCATCAAGAGCCAAGGGAAACAGGCAGGACTGATGATTATGGGAGCCCAAACAATGTAAGGAATTGGCCAAGCACCCACTGACATGACAACTATTAGAATTATTTGAAAGAAATACTTAGCCTATGATCTAGAGTGTACTGATGCCTTGATGTACTGATATATATATAAATATACATACTCTAGATAATATATATAAAATGATCTGGAGTGTGTGTGTGTGTTGCTAGATAGGCAGTGGAGCGCACTTCATCTCATTTTATTTATTTTTTACATTATTTAAACAGGCAAGTCATTTTCAAGACAGGACATGCTACAGATTTTGTGTTTCTATGAGAAAGTCACATTTTGACAGTTGTTATCCTAAAGACCATGAATAGAAATTATAAAAAGCCTTGGCCTATAAATGATTCATCTTAACCTAGACCTATGCCTAAGTAAATGGCATATATTATTAACTCAATGGGTCATTGTTCTGGTGTTTTGCACAATACTCTCTTGGAACTGTTCTCAATAAGCACTTTGTTAGTACATTACAAGGCATATAGAACCTTAAAACCACATGTGTGCCTTCTTCAGAGTGGGAGGCTATTTGATTTCAGTTGTGGCAATCTTTCTACTGCTTCTGTGGGCTATGCCATTTCCCCATCCTAGCAGATGCTTCGCCCCAAAATGGATTCAAGCCAATTACTGGTATCTTAGGAGTGTGCCTCCATCTTCATTCACTCAAAGGATGGGTATCATTCACAACCTAATTAGAGGAACATGCCTCCTGCTACAGCCTGGTAACAAATCCATTCAGATTCAGCCCGAGATGAGGAACAGGGGAAACATATAGAGTAACCTATGACAACGGTGTCAGATTTTCTTACACGTTATAGCAGGAGCCAACCTAACAATACCTACAGCAGCAATAATCTCAGGTTTCAGCACATAGTCTAGCCTGAAAAGGTTTTGACAGCCTGCAAATTAAATAGAGGTGACAGCTTAGTTTGATGCTAAACCCAAGTTGTCCCATATGCCGTCCCTCTGCAGTGCGATTCATTGAGAATTAAAGCAGAGCAAGAAAACATGTTGACCAGCATCCTAGTAGGCTAATGAATGTAATCAAGGCTCAGTCTGTCCTGAATCAGCAAAGTGTGCAAACAGACATTAAAAAACACTCCCCACATAAAAAAACCTTTCCAGGTTCCCAAAAGTATGAACAGACTAAATAATACCTTGTACCCAAGAGCATAGACCACCTATACCCGAGGCCATGCCAGTTCCCGTTCCCCTCCCAGTCAAATACATACACTCAACATGTTATGTTCAGAGATGACCTTCTGCCCATCACCGTTGTAAAGAGAGGTTGTGTGTGTATTTGTGGCCTTGGATGAGTCTGGCCATTCCTCTCTGACATCTCTCATTAACACGGGGCGTTAGTCAACACTGCTACTGCTCACTGGATGTTTTTTGTAAACACTGCACCCTTTTCTGTAAACTTGAGAAACTGCAAAGCATGAAAACCCAGGAGCTTAGCCATTTCTGGCAGCAACAATCCCACATCAAGTTAAACATCACGCGACTACACATTTACAAGTAACGGTACAACATAACTAATCCTCTTCACTACATATGTGTGCTTAATTTATTGAGTTGCAGACATGCTGTTTGGCTAGTTGCATTAATAAGCAGGTGTAAGAGACTCTGAGACTGCATTTGAGGAAATCAAACTAATTGATAAAGCATTAGAGCCCTGGTAGTGCGGTGTACGACAAAAACAATCTCACGTCTCAATCAGCGGACTAGAGGACTTACTAGATGAATACTAGAGGAACGCAGAGATGTTCTGAGAACGGCGTGGCGGTCTGTTGTTGCATCCCCAAGCACCATTCACAGAGAAATGGCTCAATTCCTAAAGGATGCCGGAGCTCCTGCTGTACGCTCAAATTAGCTCGAAACTTGCACCAGGGAGCTCTTACAAAGAGCTTGCCATTGCCTGAAGGAACTGTATCTCCACGCAACTCATATCAAGACCAACTCTCAGCTAAGTGCAATATCTCATTCACCTCACCTTCGACAGTCCGGCTCTTTGTGAAACTCCACCCGTGACATTTTGATGGTCGGGGCATCAGAAGAGGATGAGTGGAGATAGATTTTTCCCATTTCTCCTCTGATGTTTCAGCCAGCCCTAGGAGTGTAAAAGGTCACTCCCTGGCCTCAAATAATAGGTCTTTCCTAGTAGCTCCTTTGAACTGCGGCTTGGGCTGAACCGTCTCATGTTACAGCATTCGTCTTTCCGTCCCATCATTTAGAAAATAGAGACAATAACATGAGACCTGCCTGGAGAAAGCTGGACAAGAGTAATGAGTAGCCAAATAAATAACAATGATACTCCAGCAGGATTTCTCTTCAATCCTTGCTTGGACTGCAGATTATTAACAAGTTCAGTGGAATGCTGCTTGTCTGTCAAACAAACAACCTAAATGTCCATTTTAATCCCAAGTATTTTGAACACTTTTCTTACAGGCTACTGCTAATACATTTCCTTTTTTAAATGCTCCTAATGTTAACAACACAGCATTTTTTTCCAACCTGAACATACAGCACTAGGAGAATGAGGAATGCCCTAATAACATGGCCCACTGTAGTGTAGTGGGCCGACATGCTGTGAGACACCTCAGTCCTCGGAAGGATTATTCCGGATAATCTACTCCTTCCAAGCCGGGGATCCCTTTAAACCACTCCGCTAAAACAGGGTCCTGCACTTGGTACCATAATCCAATGAAGAGACGTTTGTTTACAGTGGGCCGCATCCCCTTTCAATCTTCCCGAAGATAAACCACGCAGACTAAAAACCTTGAACCAGCGTTGTCTTAACAAGGAAGGGTGTCCAGAAGATTTGTAATGGAAGCTAAAACAAGAAGGAGCAGCTTTGTTCTAAATGCACTTGTCATCAGTCTTTGGTACAGTCTTGTGTTGTGGCACGGCCCCATTTGGTCTCCTGCCACACAGGGTATCTCGGGAGACATTATTAAACAAAGCTTCAATCAACAACGCAGGATGGGTCCAATCGTGGTCCCTCCAGAACCGAACACATCCGCCGGATGGATTCTCCCATTCATCCCCCATGTTAATGCGATGTTCAGTGAAAATTAAAACACTTTCAAATATATATATATATATATAACGTGTCTGCGGCAGGCTTGCTAGCACAGCTAAAACGGTAAGCCTCTGTGGCAGCAGTGACCAGATTTTAAATGCAGAAAGATCAATAAATAAAAGGGGCCCTGCTGAAGCCGTCTTGCTGTGTGAGTGGAACGGGTTATAATAGCCAGTGAACGTCCGCGCTCATCCAGCAAGCAGCTGTCCCAGAATTATGAATAGCCTACCTGGTTTCTATTAACCCAATGCTAGTGGTTCTTCTAGACTTCCCCGTAGTTCTTAAAACATGCAGTAGGCCTGCATGCAATTCCAGCTACGAAAGCAAATTGCAGTAAGCAGATGAACATATAGGACTAAACTAATGGCGTTTCTAACATCGCTTCCATTATCACAACAGGGGACCTCAATCATTGCGGCCTCCTTGCTTCAGCTAAGACATTATGACAACCATCTACAGGAGCGGAAGAATAGACCAGGACAAACGATGAGAGCGAAAAAATGGTAATCTCCTACTCACTGACATATTCCTAATAAACCACCGTCCCTAATACTTCTCCGGCTCAGCCAATCAGAAAGTGTCAACCCTGACCTACAAAAAGACCCACGTCAAGCCTTAAATGTTTAAAAACATCAATCATGAAAACAAAGAGAGGACATTGAATTATACAGTATTAACCTCCAGGGTTTGCACACAAAGACCTTAGATTTATTTATGCCCATGTGTAAAGAGCCTCAGTGCGCTGTTCTTTACGGTGAACCAGTTGCCAATTTGATGAACCTCTCAGCCCTCAGCAGGAGTTCAGCGTCTTTGATTAATGAGTGCAAGCTTGTGGAAAAGGGTACGAACGGGAGGGAGAGGGGAAATAAATGGGGTGAAAAACGCACTCTTATTGCTGTCCTCCATCAGGACGTCTGCCATAATTACTGATGGGTCTAGTTGATCCAATACCCTCTTATTGCTGTCCGCAACCATAATTACTGATGGGTCTAGTTGATCCAATACCCTCTTATTGCTGTCCTCAACCATAATTACTGATGGATCTAGATGATCCAATACCCTCTTATTGCTGTCCTCAACCATAATTACTGATGGTCTAGTTGATCCAACACACTCTTATTGCTGTCCTCCACCCTAATTACTGATGGGTCTAGTTGATCCAATACCCCCTTATTGCTGTCCTCCACCATAATTACTGATGGGTCTAGTTGATCCAAAACACTCTTATTGCTGTCCTCCACCATAATTACTGATGGGTCTAGTTGATCCAACACACTCTTAGTGCTGTCCTCCACCATAATTACTGATGGGTCTAGTTCATCCAATACACTCTTATTGCTGTTCTCCACCATAATTACTGATGGGTCTAGTTGATCCAAAACACACTCTGGGCCCCTTTCACATCTACACCAAAAGATAGAAAAGAGGCTGACCCTTCAGCCCTGTCAACAGCCCCTCACTCCAGATGGCAACGGTGACTATTTTGGGGAATCTGATCAAATACGCTTGAGAACATTGCATGAGAAAAACACATTGTATGCTATACGGCCTAGTAGAAACAGGCCAACTTAAACTACCCTAATCAAATGAGACAAAATTATATGAATTTCCTTTTTTGTTCATAATAGCCTAGACATAAAAAAAACTACACTGCATGCAACAGCCTCTGCTGTAGGTTACCTAGGTGAATGAATGGCTTGAGATAATGATTGAGCTGGAAATAAACTGTATTAATCACACTACTGGGGGAGGCAGCATTTAAAACTGCTGTTACAAGCAATTGGGCAACCTTGAGCTACTGCTAAGATGTTCCATCCTTGAAGAACAATACACCCAGCGATATTTCAAACATTCAAATGCTCTACTGCTGTTTCTTCTAATGCGAAAGCTCACATCCGAAGCCGGTGATTTGTTGCATTGCATTATTGTTTCCTCATTCTGAGGATGTTTTCAAGGACATGAGCTCTGAATAAATATGAGGCAAATTCAGTGACCTTCCAGCGTTGTATCTGGTTATTGGTTGATTCATTGGCAGTTACTGGATGCATGCATAACACATCAAGGCTGTAATCTGATTTATCTTACTTCCTTGACTGGAATGGCTGCTAGAGCCATTTAAATGATGGACCTTAAGGGGAATAATGTTTATTGCCATTTCACTTAGACTGTGTGCAATAGTTCATTACTGTCAATTAACTTTTTACAAAGACCAATCAATTGCGCTGTAGCACAAGTAGCAATAGCAAAGCAGTGCCAACGGAAACCCAGATGTGACATGTGGAATCAATGGCCCTGACCAGCAATCATGTTCTTCATGCATTAAGTCTCTAAAACATCCAGAATCAAAACAGAGGATTTTTGTATCACAATAGGTTTCTCTGGGTTATTAGCCTTACATCATTAGGACCTAGTGCATTGCCTAAATCTGAAGTTATTTTTTTCAGTATGTTCTTGGAAAATTCTATTAATAAAATGATATCTAGATCTTTGGAGTAACTGGCAAAGTCCATTTTAAATTGACAGTCGAAATGAGAAAGGTTGAAAGACTTGGCCTATAGGCTTACACTGTAGATGTCTCAGAAACCATGCTTTCTCCCATGAGAAATCCTAAATGAGCCTAGAGAAATGTTAACACTAGTGCCGAGGTAAAACAACAAGACTTAGCGTAGTATTCCTTGAGTTAGATCAATAAGGTAACAATATGCCTCTCTATAAATGGTTATAATTGTGAGGCATGAGTGATTCTACATCTCTGCAACTGTGCGTGTATGTATATATATATATATATATATATATATATATATACACATACACACATGTACACGTTACGTTCCTTGCCACCAATGCTTTCCAAGCATGGCTTCGAAATTAAGCAGATGTCAAGTTGATGCATCAGAGGAAAGTGGAAGGAATTCCCAAAAGAGAAAGCAGCACATCAGGATGTTTGGTTTAACATCTGCTCCTTAACATTTGAGCTGTGCTGTGTTAATATCCAAACAAAGAAATGGGAGGTGGAGCAATTAGCACCTACAGCAGAGGGACTGTGCCCCGTAAAGAACAATGTTTTGGGGTGGGCAGCTTTAAAAAGAATTTCCTGAATTATCGAAGTTGGCAGTACCAGACCCTTGTGCTAGAACAATCTCAATGTTGCCCAAGGGAAGAAAAAAAGGTTAGTTTGAAAATGTTAAAGAACTATCATGCAATAAACGACACTTATGTGACTGTCATGGAATTATGGATGATAACGAAAAATGTAATAGAAGATATAGAAAATATTTCGGTGGGCATATACAATAGAACATTTTATTCATACAAATACATAAGACGTGCATTTTCACACTAGGGTAATGTACTAGTGTGTACTTGTATTAGATAGTCAGTTACATTAGTGTGTACTAGATAGCTGTACTAGATGTCTAATGTTAGGGCTACCAGCTTCCTAGCTAGTGCATACTAGCTAGCGTGAACTAACCCCGTGCAGCTTCAATCAGCTGTTCATTCCGCACGCACGATATAATAATAACATCATTCATTTAGTCTACGTTATGGCAGAATAAAAAATTCCATGACGGTCCTCATCGATAAATGTCGCGGATATATGGGAATTGGGCCAGACTAAAGCACCTTACGATATATCGCGTCTCAGAACTGCTCATAAGTTTAAAAACAATTAGCCTCCCTAAGCAAAAGGAGTTTACTTATTCAATTAATCGGCAATGTGATATCAAATGTTATATGTAGAAGTACTGGAAGTAACAACAATCTACATAGACTACTTCATACATCACATTAACAATCAAGCATTATAATTAGACAAATACTGATTTCTCCTGCATTTATGAACGAGAATTGACGGGGGAAAAAATTATAGATTAGTCCAATATGCCACTTCCACCACATGTCACCTAAAATAAATATAGCTATAGAGTACATTGAATAGTGACACTGCATTATTAAAATTTTCTTCAAAAAAATACTAATTTGAATCATGAAGCCATTACCTTAATTTACTGAAAATGTTACAATTAAGGAAATGTAATCAAAATTCAGATCACGTCATATATCGTCTTCGTGAAACATTTCATAACTTTTTGGTCATAAGCATTCTGGATGTTTAGAAATGAACCGGGTGGGTGGATTTAATTGCCCAAGATGGAGAGTGGCTTGTTGTTTAGGGAGGACAGAAAAATGGTGGATATTGTAATATACACAAAGGGATACATTTCATCAACTCTGCTCGCAGCTGCTTTTCATTAGGAAAAAACACAAAAGATAAGAGGAAGCAGCTTCGGACATAAGCACTGGCTGACATGAATATGATTGGCCCTACTATCACCTCCAAAACGTATTGTCGGAGCATTAGTCAAGTTACACCAAACACCAAACTATTGTTTGATTTGTGATCAAATTTCCAAAGGTATACTGAGGAGTATACTTTTGCATCAAGACATACCACAGCGAGGTCTGTTCAGTGTCTACTATCTCACCACTCACTCACTGTCTGAAATAAACTGCAAGAATGTTAACATTTCGAACGTAAACGACTAATTCTTACATGGTTATTTCAAATGTGGTACTTATCAAAGTAACATTAAATATGTTGATACACTTTAAATATCAAAAAGTGCCAAAAAGCTCACCAGCATCGGACACAAAGACAAGATTCGCTAGCTAATCAGCAAGTTGACAGCATTGAAGCAAGTCGTACGTTACACCGTAAAAGTGATAGATATGGACTCAGTCAAGTCATTAAGTTAACTAGATTTGCAAATAACTCCAAAGTACAAAACCTGACGGCTGCAATTATTGATGCACGTAAGTGTTTTCATTCTTCACAAGTTTGAACCAACCTGCACCACTCAGGAAATTAAATGATAAGGAGCAAGCTGCTGGACAGCGTCGATAGAACAAGGTAGCTTGCTAACGGTGTTAGCCAGAAATCTTGCTACCACGATTGAATCTCCAGCGAAATGGCAAACTGAACGTCGTTATGAATGACAACGTAAGCTAACTTCCCACAACAAAACCTTAGAAAACTCACCTTATTTACGTCACTTTATCTATCCTTCTTCAGTTAATATTAAAAGAGCCGTATGTTCCTCCCCTTGATTTGCGTTGTTTGAGGACAGTGGCATGAGATGATAAAGAGAATTGGGCAGTAATTGAGTCTCGGTGTGAGTGTGTGTGAGAGTGTTAGCAACAGCAGATTGAGGGAGACTTCTCAAGGTTTGTTCAGCTTCACTTCAAGGAACAAAAGTGACGTCAGCTAAAAGCTCGAACAATGCAAACTTTTGTCTGATTAATTAACAATTTGTAGCCATAAATAACTGTTAGCTGATACCACAAGGCTATGCATCTCATATGTATACTTATTTTTACCATCCTGCATTCCTGAAAGCCAGCTGTGATTTATATAGCATAGCAACGAAATAAAACCGTTAGATTGTGAAAGCACATCGCACTGCTTAAATAATTACTAATGTACAGGACTTTTGTAAACTAAGAATATATTGCTGAAGATTAAGAAAGGAATGCAGCTGAGGAAAACTTGATAAAGACAGTGGATGTATGCACTGGTTGTTTCTTATACTTAAAACATTTTAGGATTTTATAATTTAGTAACAAACATTATATTGCATATTTAATCAGATTATGAGTGAGGAGATTATGTAAATACACTGTCTATTGGTTTTGCGTCTGGAAGTGAAAATCTGATAATTTTCAGTACAAAAAGTATGCATCTGGTAGTACACTCACCATTGTTGGGCAGACTGCCCTAAGTGCCTGTTTTTTGCTATGAGAAGACAATCAGCAACAGGCTGAGCAAGGACCTTGTGACCTAGCCTGGTTTGGACATCAACAAAAAAGAGAATTATCCTTCCAGATCTATCACAGAAGATGTAGATGGTAGATGCTGTCCTCAATCAACACACTGACCATTGGAAAGGTTGAGATTAGGTTTTTGGTCATTTGTATTTAGGGGGAAATTATAAATGCTATTATGAGACATGCAGGCTACATTTGCACCGAAACCTTACATTTGATTGGCAATTTGACGTTTTTACAAAGGTACAGCGCTTAGTGGCTGTCTTCCAAAGTTGCACAGAATTTACATGTTGGTGCCCATAAAACTAAATCTAGTTCAAACTCTAGATCAAACTCATTTATTTTTCAGTGATGTTATAGAAATTACAGAGCCAAGACATATTTGGCGTTCCAATAATGTTAAATTGTTCCTAAATGGTCCAGTATTTATCCCGACTAACCTGCCTGAATGTCAGAGACAATTTGAATACTACTGTTAATTAGTGATTGCTACTGAGCTTGAGCAATTCTGACAAAAGAGTTGTGCAAGTTTGGAAGAATCATATTCAAACTTATTATCAGCTAAAATAGTTGCCATATGTGCCTCTAACTTGTATAAAGTCTGGGGTGTAAAGACATAATCCAAAATCAAGCTATCATTATTATATTTTTATTTATATTCTGACATTTTTTCTTTTAGTTTTAAAACAAGGATTAGGTGCTGTATATCTCAAGGAACAAAATATAATTAATATTTAAAAATGTCTCTTTACACTTTTACTAGCCACAATAACAACAGATTATTTAGAGAATGATTGAATTAACTGCAAACAGTTTTTGTAGATGGGTACAAAATGCTCTTGAATTATGAGAGGTGTAGCTTTTTCCTTAGCAAATTGTACATGTACTGGAATTGAAAACAGTAATTAAGAAGTCACTCTTGAATTAAAGATGTGGAGAAAATCCTTATTCAGCATTTTGAATTTAAAACGGGTTTATTTGCTTGTTCAACATCCCTTGTGCTCATTGATTTTGTTCTCTTCCCTTGGGTCAATTCAGACACTGCATTCAGACGGCCTGAACTGGATGAAACAAGCTCGCCCGAATCGACAGAAATGGTGGGAGTGGAAAAATGATTTGTTGATTTTGTCACTGGAACAACGGGATGCTGGGATTTTAATTGTATTGGAGAATCTTTATTAGGGATAGCGAGTGATGAAAGAGCTCAGAGCTGCGTCGTTATAAGAGGCGTCACTGGCCAGGCCTTCTCGCATGCAATGAAAATGTCTGCCTCATCTTGGTCATTTGTAACATAATAAGTGCAAGTTCAATGGCTGCAATGCAAGCACATGTGAACAGCAATGGAAGCACGTGGGGGGAGGGGCAAACAGCATGTCCCTTAAAAGGGATTTTTAAAGAGTCTTGATTAGAAAGTATAATGAGATACCAAAAGACATAGCAAAGATGATCTCTCCAGAGACTGACGGAAAACAAATTAATGTGGAGATTTGGTTTTAATTATTATTTTTTCTATCAGTCCATGGCAAGCCCAGGAGACCCATCAGCCACTGAGGCTGGGGTTATGCTTGCCATTATTGATTTTTTTTGCCTGACACATTCACAGAGTACAGATTTTAATCATCTCAATACACAATGCCATATCATTCCATTAAAAACGAGAGCCTTCCAGCACCACACATACATCTAATTTAGATTACTCAAATTTCTCTATGAACTAAAAGCAGTAAACACAGTCCGAGCGTTCTGAACTTTTCAGGGTTCACCCCGCTAGGCATTTCTGAAAGCCAAATACAAATAAGGGATATCTACCAAAAATACATCAGTTTGTTTATTTAAATGATTATCTAAGACTTAAGGGCATCTTAGTAACTATTTACTAATATGCACCTCAATATGATTAGTCGGCCTCAGTACAATCCTGTCCAAATGGATCTGGTAGGTTATTGGGGACATGATACACTGTAAATTCCCCAGAAATGAGATCAAAGGTGTTCTGAAAATATTATTATTGGTGTGATCTTTTTTTGGGGGGTGGGGTGTTATATGTTGGTTACATAAAAATATGGATCCTATTACATTTATTTTACACATCAGAAAGTGTTTACATGCTTTTATAATGGTGAGACTGCGTAATCAACATTGCTTTCAAAATGTCCTCAAATTAGGCTGTCCATCTCAAACTACTCTACTATGCATGTCTCACACACACACATAGACAAAGCTTTTAACATTTCAATATCACATATACAAATAACCCTATACCCGGGATTAATCATGAAATGATCAATCAAAAGACACCATCTACTATGACACAAACATTATCAGGATTAATATGAGTGCGTTTGGGGAATATAGATCCATATTACATTGAGTAAAAGCTCACTGACTGGGATGTCATCTTAACAGAGTAAAATACTGACAGAATATATTCCAACTTTCTTTATACCTAACAGAAAAAGAAGCATTCCCTGTGAATAATAGACCTAGAAGAAATGAAGGACAGAAAAACGTCTGCAAAGCTGTTATGGAATGCTTAAAGGCATCCCAACTAAGACATAGATAACTATCATTTATAAAATATTGGTTTAAGACACATGCTATATAGGCCAATTTTAGAAAAATGATTGAAATGCAGTTGATGGTCATGCACATAATGGCCTTTGTTTTTCCTGTTAATTGAAGCATGTTCCTGGGCGGTGAATGGAGGGGAAATTGGGCTTCCCAGAACATTGGAAACAGATGCTCTTCACTCCTGTCTACAGGCAACTTTTATTTTTAAAGGCAGAGGGGGAGAATAAATAGACAACAATAAAGAAGATGGAGTTTATAGCTAATGAAACAATGAGTTTGAAAAGAAACCTGGAAACAACTGTGGAAAACCAGAAACTGAAAAAAAACAATGGTTTGCATGAGATAATTGCTTTACAGCTGGAACAGTCTTGTTCCAGCTGTACAGTCAGAGTAGATAATATTGTGTTTTTCAAATACCTGAACAAGTGAGATGCAGGGTAACATTTCAGCTGTTGTTGTTTGCCAGTTTGGAGAGCCTCTAATAGTTCACAAAATATTAGAAAATGTTGAGGCATATGTATTATTTAAAGCAATGATGCATGAACCATGGAACATTTCACAGCAATTGTTGCAATTGTCTATAGTGATCTTAGCATTGTTTGTTCACAAAAAGGAGAATGCAAAAATACACATTTTCCTTGATAACCTCTGGTGAACAGCAATGGCTCTCTGTGCATCAATTTCTATGCCAACTGTCACTCTGTGTCATGTCTTATTTATGCACACCACTGTCCCTTTTAATTAGCAATTTCAGGTCAGTGCAAAGCCCATTCTCCTCCAGGCTGTGGAAGGCAGACGTGTGAATGAAATGCCTTCAGTGTTATTTGATTAAAAAAATAGGCCATTACTGCCATAATCATAATGGCAACAGCCTCTGTGTAATGTATGCTCTCCAGACATGATCCATCTTCGGGGGAAACCGCAACATTGGGGATGCAACGGAAAAACATGATGAAACACGAAATCACAGATCTGTGTGGAAAAATAAAGGACTACGCTGGACGAGGTAATTATAACTTAAGCAGGTCCCATCATTTTCAAAAAACCTCAAGCGAGGCTTTTTCCCCCTCACATTAACGTTACAATTAATTATGGTAATCACTTCTGGGCATGAAAACAAACATCCATTTTAGAAAACCTTGCCTTGCACTACCTCTTGGAGACGAATATCGATGTGATATGATATTGCTGAGATAGTGTATACAAAACTATGTGAAATGTGCATACTTATCGGACCACTTCTTTAATAAATAACTATGCGGTTTAATTGATCTGGCATCACTGTTGCTATCGAAGGTAGTAACAAATTCTGTATAATGGCTTGTCAAATTTCTACAGTCCCTACAATGTATTTGTATAAACATTTGAATCTTCTCTCAGCTCTGAATAAAACTGAGCTTAAGCTCTCTGTGGTTACAAATGCCATTTCCTTTTTAAAAAAAACACCCTCATTCATGGCTCCTTTCTTAGACAACTGCATGCACAGCAAGCTGCTATTGTATTCCTATCTAATAAATTATGCTTTGTTGCATATTCATGGCTGCCTTGTCCAGCGCGAGAACGGAGAGGCAGGCTCTTGGGTCCTGGGAAAATGGTGGTGTAGTTGGGCTGAAGAAGTAGATATGTCACAAAGCATTGCTCACTGAATATACCACATGAAATCCAGTCCAGGCAGAGGACCATCTCTGTCTGAACAAACCATTTCTAGGCTATATTGTTGTTCTAGGCAGCAGAGGCTGACCGTTTCAGTTTGACAAATCTACAACCTGATGTATAGGTTGTAGATTTTTTGACAGGGCCATGATTTCAAAAAGATATACACCATCAAACAGCCTAGTTTAAATGCATTATATCAAATATTCATTAATAACAGTGAAACATGCCTCCTTACCAAGATGTGTCCAATAAAAAACGTTTTTAACTTACAGACTGAATGCATAGAGAAAGTAAATAAGTCTTTACTGGCACTATTGGTGGCGGTGCACTTATAGTGTCTGTTACATCATTGTCAGAGCCTTCTAAGCCGTGTCCAGGTTAAACTGGTGAATTTCTGTCCTTCATTTGCTAATCCGTCCTGATTTCCTGGTTGGAGTTGTGGTTACATGATCAAGCAGGTCATCAGCAGCCAATTACCAACAATGTCAATGTATAGACCAGCCAATGACATTGGAAGATCCACCTAGTTGACTACATTGAAATGATGGACCCCTTCAATGGAGATGTCAATGCAAAAATGCATTTTCTTCAGATATGTCCTCCAACCATCCTTAGAATTGAAATATACTTTTTCCTGAAAGGTGCTCTTGGAGACTATTCATATCACATGACAAGAAAAACACTCCTCTGGGTTCACCGGCTTATGTATCACCTGACCTCATTATTTGTTGTTTGTTGCCATTGGATTTGTGGGATTAATTCCTGTCCATGTTAATGAACATTCGATCAAGATTATCTAAATATGTATGTTACATAGCCATTCCTCAGTAAGCCATGTTTACACTTTTTGTGTAAAAACATTTCCATATTTTTTTGTCAAAAACTGGAATCATTAAAAGCGCTGTACAATTAAAAATCAAACTAACCAAAATGTTGTACCCATCAACAAAAGCCAGGAATATTTATATTAATTTGACATCAATATGATATATATTTGATAATACTGTCTACTGAGTCATCCTAATTGTTCATCCAATAGATAATCATCCAAATTGATCAAGATATCTGTTGTTATATAATGTTCTTGGAATGGAATGTGAGAAAATATAATCCACGGTCCCACCTAGTGGTCAAAATGTAAATCACTGAAAATGTGATGTAGCTAAAATAACATTGTGGGATGTCAAATTATATGGATTTATTCTGTTGATTACCATTGTACCCTTAACGGAGAGCTGAATAACCAAAATGTACACCAGTTCCTTCTGCAGAATTTCCTGGAAGTAAAACATAGATGGCCTAAATGCTAGCCTGAAGGTAGGGAACATGGAAACTAGGTTGTTGGTTTTCTTTTTTTTGCAGTCCTTTTAAATAAAAAAAGCACACTTTTCAATTGGAAAATAATGTGAGCCTTCCTTATTGGACTATTAAAAAGAGGACTCCTTCCTGTTTCAGTTGATTTCCCTCTGTTTGTTTCCTGATGGCCACGCCTCCAGTGCCATTGTAAAGCCCCAACAGTTAGTCATGAAGTTTGAGAATGGGTGTGACACAATAAGTTAGTCATGCGTGACAAAAGAGTGATATAATATAATCCTAAAGAAGTGATTAGACTGTCCTTAGTCGATCTCTTATGTATTGGCAGATACATTTAGATGTACGTTTTTTGTAACAATACAAATAATGGACAGAATAATGCTGACATCTGCCTCAGGTATTAGAAGTGTTGCATGTCTGAGTTACACAGGTTTGCGTTATTATAGTAGCCAAAAATCCTGTCAGATATCCAAAAAACTTTGGAATTGGAAGCAATAAGAACAGAGCCAGTTCTGGAAAGTTATCCAAATGTAGCAAAAAAGGGTGTAGAATACTTGCATTGGATGGATTTTAATGAACCTAGGAAAAGGTTAACCTAAAGAAAATAAAATGTTGATAACAATGTATATATATTAGTTATATTTGATTACATGATATTCTGACAAACTGTGTAACAGGGTTACTCTTATTGACTTGTCTTGCCTGACTTCAGGCTTGAGTGGGGATTGGAAAGGATGGCCACATAACACTTTAGCACAGGTTATGTCCAAACTTTATTTAGAGTTACAAATAGGCCTTGTCCAAATTACACAGTAATGAGTAAAACATTCTTATATAAAAAAGTGTAGCATTTGGTGATGACATGACCCCATTTTAGGGCCCAAAAATGCATGACATCACCAACGCCCTTGTAAAAACACTTAGGTAAAGGTAAAGTACTTTCTCCTATGAGTAGGAGTTTATGCATGTCGTTAAAGCACAGCAAATAATATATATTTTTAGTGTTGTCATCCGGAGAAACTTTTCAGTACATTGACAATTACCATCTTAAAAACACTTATAGGTCAAATGGACAGAGGGCCAATCAGATCCCTTCCTGTGAAGATGTCTGACTGACATCCAAGCCCTAATATGTTTATTTTAAATACGATTAATAGGTAGTTCCTTTGTACTTCCTATTATCTCATATCAAGACCGAAGCCATTTAAGATTTGCCAGTAATGTGGGAAAAACAAAATCACAGTAAAGTATAAGCAGTTACAAAGGCAACACAACAGATATCTTTGATAATGCTAAATTATCTCAAACCCAACTTGCCATGGGGCACAAAGATGACTAATTGTGTGCAGATGTACTATGAAAACAACAGGAAAACGAAAAAGGTCAGAAGATCAAAATCAGTGATTTTCACACAATTCAACACTTGTACTTGAATTAATTGTAAATGCTTACAAAGAATGACACATGTAGTATTGGATAAGTCATTTGAAGAAAATAAATGCAAATGCAAAATATTATGCAAAGAGGAACTAAACGCATGCACCATTTAAACAACAAAGCTTAAAAAAAGAGAACAGAACCGCCTAACACCTACAAGAGCCCATTCAGGTGGACTGAAGCACTAACGACAGTGGCCAGTACAGATGTGTACTGTACGTTTTGTCAAAGCAGTATGACTGTTTTCCTCTCAATTATTTTCTTCTGAATCACATAATCAGTCTCAATTAAGAGAGCTCGCCATTTACTCCACAGTTCTGTCTCCTCATAGAGTCTATGAGCAGGAGCCCCTCTAAGCCACGTCATCAGTCTCCTCGGTCTCCACTAAACAGGCTTCGTCAGAAGTGGGAGACCTGAACGGAAGGTGGTACTCGAATGACGTGATGAAGGAACCTTGTTGGTTCTTCTGGTGCAGGAACCAGAAGACGGCGGACACCCCCATGATTCCCACCACACTCAGAATGACCAGAGCTGAGAGCAGTGGATTGGGGGCTAAAAGGGAAAGGGGGGCAATGCAACAGTAGGTCACAATTGAGCTTATTGTGTGGCCATCTAAGACCAGCACAAAAGGAAAACCAAAGGCATAACTTACCTTGTTTTCCATACTTCTCTGCTTCTAAAAACAAAAAAAGCAAACAAGAAATGACCCACATCAGTGCGATGCGTTTCATAGAGTAAAAAGGTTATGGTTCAAACTGCTGCTAATTATAGAGGCTTACTCTCTGCAGTTTCGCAGACCACTCCATTCTCCTCGCTGTCCACACAGCTGACTTTCTCCCACTTCCCCGTGCTGCTGTGCATGACCACACAGGTCTCCATCGGGATCAAGTCGGGCTCGCTGGAGCTGTTCCCCCAGTTCTCAAAGCTCAGAGGGGTCTCATCTTGCCACTTAAATTCATCATCTTTCAGACATATAAACCATCACAATCAGCAAAAGTGAGCCGTTGGTTCATCCCTCCCCTTAATTAACTACATTTCAGCTTTAATAGATCATGCAATTCTGTTCAAGACAAATAAGTGGCATCTGCTTATTTATACCACTTGTACGTGAAAGCTGTGCATATCATGGTTACAGTTTTCTCTGTAACACTTCCTTTATAAAACAGGATTTCTTAAAGTTTGTGCAGTTCCAAATAAGGAAATTGCTCTATTCGTGGACGTTAAACCCAAACTGGTTAAGGGGAACTCCATCCAGACAGTGTTGACATTATAGTCAGTGTTTGTGCCAAAGCGAACACATGCAAAACCTGATGAACCTTAATAGCAAATTGTGCTCACGAGGCAAATTGTTACAGTCTTAGAAGCAACAGTGACCACATGGCCTACTTTACCAGGGATTATGGCAGTTGGTGTAGTAAGCACATTATGCTGTAAAACATCACAATCTGATAAAGTAGCAGCAACAACAACACTTTCCCAGTGATTCTTAAACTACTTACCATCACTGTCGTAGTACATGTTCAGCCATACATGGATGTTGCCTTTCCACACCTGCGGACTATACCTGAGGATGAAGTCATTCTCTTCTTTACTTTGGACACTAACCAGTTCTAAAATAGACCACACGGGACAATGTGTTGTAATTGAAAACAACATTGAGGTAATTTTGAAAAGGTTAGGCCTGTTCTAAATCTTATAAACCAACAGGTTTACATACTGATTGTTCATTGGCTGATAACCATAGTCTATGAGAGGAAGATCACATCAGGTTTTACTGCTCTAATTACATTGTTATGCATATGTGCAATAAAGCCTCTTTGGGGTCTGTGATATAATTCCAATATACCACAACTAAATGCTGAGTCCAGGCACTATGTAATGAGTCCAACCTTAGTTGTGATGTCTTGGCCATACACCACACCCCATTGTGCCTTGCTGCTCACATGTTGCCCATACTTTAAAAAAAAAATGAATAAGCTACCACAACATTTGTTAAAAGTAAACTTGACCATAAAAAAAATACCATATCCTGCGCAGAAACTTCTGGCAGCTTCGATTTTATAGCTTTTAGCCACGTCATCTTCTCCATGGACGAAGTAGTAACATCTTTGTTTGAAAGACACCCAGGTGCGTGCATCTGCAGGACAATCTGTAGGGGGAATGTACCCTATTGTGGGTTAACCTTTACACTGAAAATCAAGTTAGGTACGTTAATAAGTTTAATTGCTTCACCAAGCAAGTCAAGATCCACCAGCATCATCAGCTGGTATGTGACTGGCCAATACGGCCGTTTGATTTCCTTAAAACCCTAAAACATACAGTAACTTGACTTATAGATCCAATCGTGAGAGTATTGCATTTGTATTGTCTCTCGTAACGTACAGTACATATTGTACTTATTTTTTTTTGAAGTACGTGCAATGTGCTGGAATTGTTCGGTTCTAATTTGTGGATGGTAAACATTGTCCTACGCACGTAGCGGTTTTAAAATTCCGTGAATACATTGACTTGATTCTTTGGAAATTGAAGTCGTTACTTTCCCAACTACCGACGTAATCACAGTCGTTGTTTTTATACCTCGTGATGTCCGAGATACAAGATTACAAGCAAAGGACCGGAACGTTCTAAGTTTTTAATACTTGTTAAGGCATTGACAGTCCAATAAATTATACTGACACTGAAATCTTCACAATGTAGATTAGTTGAAAACTATTCGATGCACACTAAACTGTGTCGAAACTGAAGGTTAACTCGTTATAGAAGTTTAAACTGAAAGCAAAATACTTTTCTCGGTCAACACGAAGGGAGCATTTCGTATCAATCGTGTTAATTATCCCAACTTACCCCCAGCTAGAGTAAACTGCCAATAAACAACAACGAAAATTAAATTGCATAAAGATAAGGGGCGAAAGTGACGTTCTCCCAGTGACTCCATGTTCTTGAGCTGGGGTGCGTTCACTTTGCCTGAATGTTTTCCACTTTTATTAACGCCCAAATACGCCCTACACATTTGACCCTGGACGTTCTTATACAGAACACGCTTTTAGGTAAGTTTGCTTCGGTTTGGTGGGTGTGGTTTGAAGCGATGATTTACGTTCTTGAAGATCAAGTGGCCATGCTGACATCATTCCGGTTCCCAAAATCTAACTCTTTCCCGTTTCTGAATTGGTATTTGAGTACAGCACCGTATCCTTTCAATTGAACGCTATAGAACGTAAATATGAACTGAACGCAGGTCTGGAAATTACGTCTCCAAAGTTTTTGGGACGTGCACAGCCTTCGTGTTCCAGCAGCTTTTTGAGTTTAAATCGCGAACTAACTTTCTTTAAAACACTGGAACAAGTCAATTGGTCGTTTTGAACTGGTAGTCACGAGGCGCAAGTCATTTGGTCGCTTTAGCAAGTAGTCACGAGACGCGTGCCCACCAGACTTCTTCCATTAAAAGTGTAACAAGTCATTGTACGTTGTTTGAAAGAACAGACATAACTACTGAATTCTGCATTCGAATTGCTCTATTAAATTGGATTTGTGGAGTTGAGGAAGAGCACACTACATACTTACATTTTAAATAGCTATTTTCAGAATCCAATATCTGATAGGGAGGGGAAAAATAAGATTGTAAAAATGGGGTATTCTTAGTAGAAATATGTAAATTGTTATTGGTTTACAAAATACCACATTACGCCTCTAGATGGTGGCATAACAGAACAGATTTCAGAGATTGCAACCCAGTAGGTTTAAATTAGACACGGAATTTTGTAGTGTCTTTTTTGTTTCATAATAAAGTATCAAGTGTGAGTCACGTGGTGTGTTATTTAATAAACTGACAATTCTGACCAATATATTGTAAATAAGAACGGCAATGTATTCCGCATTCTTAGGTTGTTTCCAAATCCATACTTGAAGGTCTAGGATGAATTGTTAATACTATACATAATTAATAACATTAAACATCATTGTCTGATTTATTCATCTAAAACTCTAAGTGACTCTGCCAACATGACCTGGATATGGCTGTAAAAAGGCGCAAGACTGTAAGAAGCGAGAAAATGTTTGGTGAGAGCTGTAATGGCAGAGTGCTCTGTGGGGTATGTGAAAGGCACAGCTCTAGACAATAGTAGATTAGAAACACTGCATTAATAAACAAGACAAAATCAACAGGGAACACAGACACGATGTCTGCCGCATTTTCACTCCAGACATTATTCAACAATGCCAGAGAGTTTAACAGCCAGTCTGCATAGTTCAGACTTAATATGGAGCCGCTATTTTGTAGTCAACTCAGATGATCAACAGACAAGACTGTGATTGATAACTGACACATACTTAAAGTGTTGCCTAAGGTAGAAATGAAGCACATCATCCATCAGAATACCAAAAAAATGCATAGAAATATTGTGTTGCCCTTCAGGATCTGAGACCAAGCCGCCATTTTAGATCCCAGCTATTCAAAGTCATCAAACCAAACAAGGAATAAAGGCAGAACAGGTATGCCCATACTTTACTCTTCTCTGAGGTTGTTGGATGTTTTCGACCTTTGAGAACTACCCCCCCAGAAACATATCTAGAGCTCTACAGCGCAACATTTTTGTAAAGCAGCCTAATTTTGGAGTGCTGCAGCACAGATATTACCTGAAGACAGAGGGCGGGCTAGGCTTTGTGGCGAAGCTATAGCAGAGGCAGAGCCTCTCCTGGCTTGCACTGTAGACGCAGGTGGCGGCAGGATCTGGCTTGGTTCAGGCCCCTCATCTGTCTGCTGCTTGCGGCTTCCCGTCGGGTGGCAGCACACCCTGCAGGAGACCAGGAACATCCATCTGCCAGTCCAGGACCGTGCGCCACGGCCCCCTTCCCCCAGCCTCCATCCTTCACTCATCCATCACCCACCCTGGTCAAGCCCCCAACCATGCTTTATTCTTTCTTTTCACGCCCCCAATCCTCAAGCCCCGCAGGCTGGGACAGGGAACGTGCAAGCTTTCACCATGACCAAGGAGACAGTGTTGACGATGATGTCAACCTCACCCCAAGGGCCATGAATGTGCTGGTGGGAAACGGGTCACGGTGTATTGATTAGACTGCCTTCATAGATGATTTTCAAAACAGGGCCCGTAAAATGAGGGTAAAACTGAGAAATGCTAATGAAAGATTGCATTGTTTGAGTTAAATTGATCAGTTTGATTGGCATAGGGCCTCTGTCTTCCAATTCCCTTTTATTAAGCTTTCTGTTTCATTTGCAAGTCTAACGGACCACACAAGTTTCCCCTGTGTCACAAGAGGAAATGTGTCACATACTGTATCTTCATTTTATGAGAGAGTGGTGTCAATTTCATCTCTGTGTGAGGGAAGGTTAGTGTCAGTGTGCTGAGACAAATGACTGGAATTCTCATCTGGTTGGAGGAAATTGCTACTGTAGGATTAATCTCACAGCCTGGCCTTGGTGAGCCAGTCACTGGTAAGGAGATTGGTATACCATGCTGTGCTGTCGCTGCAATCATTTCCTGAAGGCCTTTGGCTTTGTGAGGAAGCTCAATAAGAATAACACTGCAAAGGCTATGTCAGTGGCTGCTGCTGATAAAGACCATGACATTATTTTACCTTAGCACCTTATCTGTGGAGACAGAGGTTATGTGTGTAATTTATACACAATAGAAGCCACAAAGAAAGGTTGAAATATAATACTTTTGAAAGATATGTTGAATTTCGAGTTGGCTTCACAAACTGACCATAGAACACATTTATAAAATAAGAAAAGTATATACATTGATAAGCTAATAGCTTTACAACCCACGTATGAAGGTATATGAATATATATATATATATATGTATATATATATATATATATATATATATATACATAAAATAAACAGTTATTGTATTTTAGAATTATTACCTGCAATTCTAAAATGTATTTTGGTAAGGAAAAGCTCCCATGGGTAACAAAAAAATACATTAGCTCATTTATAACATGCATTACTGCTCAAAACTGTAATTGTGTGTTGGATTAATTGTACATTTTAACATTAACCAACTGCAACATTTGGTTATAACCTAACTGACTAAAATGTCAGATGTAAAAAGAAAATGTATATACACATATTATATTACTATATTTATGCATTTATGTTAACTTTTCCAAATTAGGTTTTATATATATTTATAACCCGAGGATTTTGAATCCTAAATGTTGATTTCCATATTGCATATTGAGACCCTGGCCATGACATCACATCAGATTTTTACTGCTATAATTACACTGGAAACCGGTTCATAAGAGCAATACGTTGTCCCAAAACTTTGTGATATATTGACAATATACCAAGAATTAGCTTTGTGACCAGGCACTCAAAGAAAATTAAGAACAGCTCTTTGCTGTGGTATATTGACCATATACCACAACCCCTCACGCCTTATTGCTTACATAAATACAGTGGGGAGAACAAGTATTTGATACACTACGCCGATTTTGCAGGTTTTCCTACTTACAAAGCATGTAAAGGTCTGTAATTGCTATCATAGGTACACTTCAACTGTGAGAGACGGAATCTGAAACAAAAATCCAGAAAATCACATTGTAAGATTTATAAGTAATTCATTAGCATTTTATTGCATCCTATAAGTCATGTCAATTTGTGCATCTGAAAGGCAGAACTTAATATTTGGTACAGAAACCTTTGTTTGCAATTACAGAGATCATACGTTTCCTGTCGTTCTTGACCAGGTTTGCACACACGGCAGCAGGGTTTTTGGCCCACTCCTCCATACAGACCTTCTCCAGATCCTTCAGGTTTTGGCCTGTCACTGGGGAATACAGACTTTCAGCTCCCTCCAAAGATTTTTTGTTGGGTTCAGGTCTGGAGACTGGCTAGGCCACTCCAGGAGCTTGAGATGCTTCTTACGGAGCCACTCCTTAGTTGCCCTGGCTGTGTGTTTCGGGTCGTTGTCATGCTGGAAGACCCAGCCACGACCCATCTTCAATGCTCTTACTGAGGGAAGGAGGTTGTTGGCCAAGATCTCGCGATACATGGCCCCATCCATCCTCCCATCAATGCTGGGCAGTCATCCTGTCCCCTTTTCAGAAAAGCATCCCCAAATAATGATGTTTCCACCTCCATGCTTCACGGTTGGGATGGTGTTCTTGGGGTTGTACTCATCCTTCTTCTTCCTCCAATCACAGCGAGTGGAGTTTAGACCAAAAAGCTCAATTTTTGTCTCATCAGACCACATGACCTTCTCCCATTCCTCCTCTGGATCATCCAGATGGTCATTGGCAAACTTCAGACGAGCCTGGACATGCGCTGGCTTGAGCAGGGGGACCTTGCGTGCGCTGCAGGATTTTAATCCATGACGGCGTAGTGTGTTACAAATTGTTTTCTTTGAGACTGTGGTCCCAGCTCTCTTCAGGTCATTGACCAGGTCCTGCCGTGTAGTTCTGGGCTGATCCCTCACCTTCCTCATGATCATTGATTCCCCACAAGGTAAGATCTTGCATGGAGGCCCAGACCGAGGGTGATTGACCGTCATCTTGAACTTCTTCCATTTTCTAATAATTGCGCCAACAGTTGTTGCCTTCTCACCAAGCTGCTTGCCTATTGTCCTGTAGCCCATCCCAGCCTTGTGCAGGTCTACAATTTTATCCCTGATGCCCTTACACAGCTCTCTGGTCTTGGCCATTATGGAGAGGTTGGAGTCTGATTGAGTGTGTGGACAGGTGTCTTTTCTACAGGTAACAAGTTCAAACAGGTGCAATTAATACAGGTTTTGAGTGGAGAACAGAGCCGGAATTCTTACTGGTTGGTAGGTGATCAAATACTTATGTCATGCAATAAAATGCAAATTAATTACTCAGAAATCATACAATGTGATTTTTTGGATTTTTGTTTTAGATTCCATCTCTTATGATAAAAATTACAGACCTCTACATGCTTTGTAAGTAGGAAAACCTGCAAAATCAATATCAAATACTTGTTCTCCCCGCTGTATGTGTATGTATATATTTGAAGAATGCCTTGCAAACTATTTCTAACAACTCAATGTCTGACTTCACTTTTAAATTAAATGATAACATGAAAAATATAGCTTTATCTCATTTTCAAATGTTTTATTTTCCTATTCCTCCAGATTAATAATGACATGTACATTGCAATGTGGGATTCCACAACTTCAACAGAGCAACTAGGTGGGACTTCCTATTGGTTGAAGAACCATACCATAATTCTATATAGGTCATCAGGAGAGATCTTCCAATGAATTATACTCTTAAACAAACACTTCATAACTGCAGGTGCCAGTAAATTGCCCAGCGTGGCTTTTCAGCTGTTCAAACAACACACTCCAGATGGCAATAGTCACACTTTCAGTAGGTAGTCACTTGTAAAATAATTGACACCCATGATAAAGATGAGCTTAAATGGCTGTATAAAATAAACAACACAGGTAATGAGACACATTTATGCAAAACATATGTGAAACATTCCATGGCTTCCCTTTTCACTTGGGTTGAAAAATGAGGTAGCCCTTAGAATTGATTAATCACTTATTACTATGGGGAAAGGCAATGAACTCAGAAATTAAGAGACTGATGGTTGTGAAGGAGGTGAAACAACACATAAAAGCGTAAGAAAAGTACATTCTGGAATTTGGCCTAGATACCCTAAGACCCTAGATCACAAAAGCAGTTCCTTTGACAACCCTGTCAAAAAAAGACTGGCCATAAGCAATTTGACCAAATGCCAGAAGGTTTGGTTGGTCTTTACCTTAGAGCCGGTCTAAATTGGGATATTTGCAGAAGACCGTTATGTGGTTAATAATGTATGTCTAAAATAAGAAAATGGCCAGTAGTGACCAAGAAAACCAAGATGTTTTCCTAAAATCGCTTGGGCTTTAAGAACAAACAATTTCTGGTCCCAGTGTTTTTACTATGGGCAAGCATCCACGGAACGTTTAACCTTTACAGGGATCTATGACAATGAAAAGGCTAAGACCTATTCTGACCAACATTAACACAGAGACAAACCAAGTCTGATGGAAGTTTTTATTTAAAAAAAAATCAAAGAAATGAACAGAAATAAAGTTTAAGTAACAATCTACTGGAAAAAGTATTTTTGGCTTTAACAAACACTAGAAAACAAAAAACACAGAGTAAGGTTTCCCAAAACTGGACATACAAGTAACCACTGGCAAATTTGTGGAACATGTAAAACAAAATAAAAAATGTTCTCTCATATAGATATCTCTATGAAAATCTTGTATTTCTTCAAACTGTCTGTACAAAACTTTTCTCTTCATAAATTATTACTTTTCAATATAACTTAATGACTGTTTTACATGATGGTTAATTTAAGCATTTTTTTCTTTATACACCTTTAAAACTCATGACCCAGGCGCAGTATGGCACTTGTTTTAGACATTACTAGCCTTGTCCAGAACTAGTAATCAGATGTAGACATTACTAGCAGCATAACCTCAATACCGGACCGTATTAGCTATCAGTCTCAGGCATTCAAGTTGAATCTCAAGTGTAGTTACAATGGCCCTTTACTTTGGTAACTCAACTCAAGATGACTGCAGAGGAAATGCTGCTGCAAGTCTGTCTAGACTCTGACAAAGCAGCAATGATGATGTTCTCAGGAGTCCAAGAAATACCACAACCTTCAGCTTTAGCTCCAACCAAGTTTATTAGCCTCTGGAATCTCTTTTGATGAAAGCAGCCGTTCTACTTTTGAAACTATGAAACTGAATGTCTGAACACAACTAAAACACGCTCAACGCACAATGTTCTCAATGATTATACGTCATAACAAATCAAAACGTTTTGGTTGAACAAAATCAAAAGGTATTTAAAAAAAAACTGAAAGAAAACAAGTGAATATGGCCAGCTCCTGAGCATGGCGTTTGGTCTGGAAGGGCGGGCTGGACCTGCTAACCCTGCCCAATACAGAGGAGAAAGGAAACTCTGAGGTAGATAACTGGTCAGTCTGTCCGACCATCAGGTCAAAACACAGGCTTCTGGTAGACAACTTAATCTAAAAGCCTGTTCAAATCTAAAATCAAAAATAATAAAACCTTTAGCAGTAACATATTTTGTACAATGTAAAATGTTATTCATGTATTTTTGTAATTTCATAGTTTCAAACGGTCTTCTTTCCAGGTTTATTCATAGTTCTAACATTGCATTAAATGTTTTCCTGTAGTGTTGATATCAGTATGTTGGACCCAAATCCATCCTTAATGCTTGTTTGTGTGTCCATACTTTCATAAAACCTATGACAACTGAATGTAAATGTACAAAAAAGGCACATTCTCCAAGCTGCAATCTTGTCTGGCAAAAAGTCAATTACATCCTGGTTAGAGAGAGAGAAATGACACTGTTTCCTCAATTTACTAGCTCACAGTTCTTTGGTGAGATAAATTATACTAGAAAGTGCCAAGCGTGTGTGTTTCCTATCAAAGAGCTAGGTGCAGTACAATCTACATATTTATTTCTGTTTTTCCCCAACTCAAACTCAGGAACTCATTAAACGTTTGCCTAAGTTGTACTGGAAGGCTTTGATGCACAATCATAAAACCAAGTTTGCCTGTTTGCATTTGAACTGAAGTGGAAAAAAAACCATACTCCAAAAGACACATCCACACCCTCCCCTTTCTCCACCCCTACCCCACCCTATCTGAAGAAGTATATTTTAGTCTAATCTACAACACCAAGTAATAAAAAATGCAAGATTCAAAATGTGATAAATCAGCAAAAATTCTACCACATTCCAATAACCAGAGACATGTAAGTCACTCTGATTATACAAACATAACATCCTATTAAAAAAATCACTATCAGATTCAGAGGGTCATTTCGCAATTTTTTTTTTCTTTTCAAAGTCTTCTACTCTAGATTTGATTTCAGAGGGGAAATGCAAAACACCTAAACACAGCAGACGTAATTAGCTATATCCAAAGGAAAAGCCCTATTTAGCTGATTTACAAGGCAATAGCTCTCAACATTTCTGGAAGATTTCTAGCCTCGGAGGTTGCCTATACAGCTGCTGTATAGAAACTTTTAAGGCAAATTGTATGAGACAGAAAGATCAATCTAGACTAATAAGTAAATCACTTTACAAGAAGAAACATTGAACACCATAGCAACACTCACACAGCAAGCACAAAACATCATTTTCAAAATGTCTGGCTAATAAATCTTCAGAAAAAAATCTATTTCAGTATAAAATAAGAGAAAAACTAAATTAAAATCATAGAAAATATTAACAAAATACATCTTCACTATCATGCACCTTAAACAACAAGTCACATGATTCTTTAGAGGTTCTTGCATCCATGTGACATTCTGTGGTAAAAAATAAACGTTCTTTATTAAAATAAAACTATTTTTTCTTCTTTTTTATCTTCAGAATTAGTATCCTCTGATGAAATTAATCACTTATTTGCACCCCATGGAACTTCTTTTGGTTATACCAAAATAGTATCACTTTTTTCACAAAACAAAAGGAAATCGTTGCAGAACCTGTGCAAAATGGTGATAAATCCTTAACGCACGATCCATCATCAGAGGAAGCCATGATTGTTTTCAGCTGTCTATCCTCTCACACCTGAGAGGAAACAGTGAAACATGTAAAATTAGTGGGCTTCATAAAAAATTTGCCTGTAACAAAAGGATGGTCTGGAAACCTGGAACCACAATGGAACGGCACCTCTGACCAGAGCCCTATGTCTACTGGTACACTATTTAGGTAATATACATGAACATGCATAAGAAAATGATCCCATACTGACTGTACCTCTGTATTACTTGGTTTGTTGGTAGGTGTAAGGGGAATGATCGGATGACTCCACCTGCTGTTGCTGACTGTTGTCCTGAAAGGTAAAGACTAGATAAAGGTCAATAGGTCAAAGGTGGTCCATGTGAATGACCACTTATATGTAGCACCTATCATCAACTTTATTATGTATAATTGACATTGCGCAGTGTCATGTAACAGACCTAGTCCTGAACCAACATTCTAATGGAGAATCACCATTATTAGAAATGTTTGTTCCATGATTAAGCCTATCTTTGTCTAACAAACGTGTCTTACTGGTACTGCTAAGGTATAGTACAGCAGGCAAAACATAGTATAGGTATGTTATGGGATTTATATTTTGTTAACTACATACCTCTACTGGAACATTTGCCGTCTGCATGTGTGTGTACTGGGGAATATAGGCTCCTTGCATAGAGTTTGCAGTCATGTACTGAATAAGGAAAGATAGAAATAACTGTGTTAGTATAAATCCCTAAAAATAACAGCACAGATCCTCTGGAATAAATACACGGAATACATCGCTTGGGATGTATGTATAGCGTCTCAGCGTAATAGATATTCAATACATACAACCTTTGCTCTGATGACACAATACATGACCCCAAGCGTGCGTGACCCCCGTGACCCGAGATTTCTCACCGCTCCGGTGCTGCCCATGGAGAGATGACTCATCTGCTGGGCGAGGGGGCTCATCATGGATGCAGACTGTAGTGACATGGTATGGTCCATAGAGGGCGATATCACCGCTCCCTGGGACAAAGAGTGTGAAAGGGTTAGAGCACGGCAGCAGGGGGCAGCAGAGCCACAAAAACACAGATGGAGCCCACATTCCTTTGTGCTTACGTCAAGTGAACACCACACAAATCCACGATCAACACGCAACCAACCAAAATGACTGAAATCCAAGAGGGAAGAAAAAAGTGAGAGAGAAAGAAGGATAGACCTTGCCTCACGTGGGTGCCAGTTGCATATATAGGGCACTACATCAGACCAGAGTTGTCAAAAGCAGTGCACTGTCAAAGTGCTCAGGGCGCTATTTCAGGGAGGTCACCTGAACCAGTCAGGGCAGACGGGTTGAGGCTGGTGAGGCTGATACCCACAGTAAACTCTTCCCTTTCTGAGTCATGTAACATTCCGTGAAGTCTGGCCTTGTGTTGGGTTTCCATTCAAGCGCAGGATCAGCTGAACTCAGTGCGTCAGACGTCATATCCTATATCCAAATTACAATGTAGCCGGCCACCCTGGCTTCAGGAGATGCTGTGGGCGTCCCAAATGGATCCCAATCCCGTATGTAGTGCCCTACTCGTGACCTTAGCCCTACGCACTACCTACCAATTAGCATGCCAGTTGGGAGACGGACACTGGCAATCTCGGCTGATTATCACAGAGCAGGCTAGAGGAACAGAAACATCTCCCACGGGGATCCACCATTCCTCTGTGAAAGCAGGAGTAACTTTGAAGCACAGAACAACACTTACTCAGCTCGCCAACCATCTGCTAGGAAATGCAAGCGGAATCATTCATCAAACAGAGGACGCTTGAAGCGCTTCCAAGTCGCCGTGTGGTGAGTCATTGGGAGAGCCTGGCGTCCGGGTTCCAGTGTTCCTGTCAGCACCGTAGTGCCAGTACCTCTGTGAGAGCTCCGCCACGTGACGGTCGGTTTGTGTGGCATTTCTGAACGCCCCCTCCCCTTTTCAACTCCCTGGGTACTCCACCTTTTCTAAACACAGAGTGAAGGGACCACCTGCCTACAGCCGCTCTACGGGCCTCAGCGGAGTGAGGATGAGCAGGAGAGACGGGAGAAAGGAGGAGCGAGGGAAAGTGAACGGAGACACATTCCGTGAGGATATTCGGAAGTGAGGGATAGGAAGCAACCAGGGGACAGGAGACGAGGAGAAATAGGATGGGGCAGGACTGGTGAATGAGAGTCAGCAGACATGTATCTGGTCTTACCGGGTGCTGCAAGATGTAGGGTTGGTGAGCCACCCACGAGGGATTGGGTACCTGGAACATTATAGACTTTGTCAACACACCAGCACAGCACAGGGAGCTATTTCAGGAGCTCACAGACCACTGTGTTCTAAACAGCACACTAAGAATGCACCACAAACGGGCTGCTATTCCCTTCATAGTAGCCCGACGTGAAGCACAGGGTGCCATTTGGAACCCTGCCCAGAGCCGAAACCCCACACACCACAGGAAAGCAGTGCCCTCTGAGACTTAATATATGAATCAACACAACTGGAAAATCTTAAAAATGCATTCTGGAATTTTTGCAATTAACAAAATATTAATTCAAACGACCAATTTTGGGTTGGATGTAATCAGTATTACATCATCCAAGAATGACTATGAAACTTCGGTAATGAGGACACAACTTGGCACATACACAACTTTTAGAACCTTTTTTGTCTCGACAGCATTGCTTTTGCAACCAGTGGCCACAAATTGCAGGATACATCTTTAAGAATGAGTGGCATGGTTGTATAGCATAGGAACGCTACACAGAGTCATGCCAAACCCTCCATCCATACCAACTAGGTATGAAGATTGCCAACCTGGTATGTGGAGACAGGCGTGATGTATGGAGACATGGACGTTTGAGCGATCACCCTGTTTCCGATGCTGTATGGGGGCGCATAAAATCTGTAGAGAGACATCAAACTGTTTACAAAGTCATACGTAATACATGGTAATAGGAAAGCACTGTGGAGCTCATTTCCTGCACGGCTCTTACCCATTTTGTATGGCTGCTGTGGTGGGATCGTACGTGAGGGTCATTCCAGCCTGAGGACAAGCAGAGGAACAGCAGAGCTAAAATGAGAAGGGAACATGTACGCAGAGGGCAACACGCCGTCGCATCAGCCTCAGACATTGCTCCGCATGACACCTGTGGCGAGAGGCTACTTTGAAATGGTTCAGAGAGTCCCAGCCATAGGATCGTGCCTTGGCGCATGTTTATTCAAACGAGGACGTTCTCGCACATACAGACATGCCGCTTTTGTGTAGGTTGTCCTGAAGACACACCCTATTGCAGATGTGCTCCCCCGGGTGACGTGAACACCGGGCATCCCACATGACCGCGGAAAAGGGCAGAGGCACTCACCAGCCTGGCATCGCCGTCTCGGGACCATGCGCGGCCATTCTGCACAAATTTATTCTGGCTTTGTCTCTTTTTCTGCCCGCCGTCAGCAAACTTACACAGCAAGGGCTCCTGGGGGGCTGGAGAGAGAGAGAGAGAGACAGGAAATAAGAGAGAAATTCAGAGGGCAAAAGAGAGAAGGAAGGAGGGAGGGAGCAAAGCAGGGGGGGGGGTTGGGTACAAAGGGTGAGAGATGGTCTTCACAATCACATAGACCACAATAGAAGGCATGGTTCTGTCTACACGGCTTTCTGTACTGTCAATCAGCCAGACAGCCCTCGCTGGGAGTGGGCTTTTAGACGCCCGCCTGGGAAACACAGACATCTCATTTGGCAGCTGTGGCCCTGTAATCCTCGTCCTCTCCTAAAGGCAGCAGGGCCAGCGAACACTATTTCCGTCAAATAATCCAATTAAATAGCTTAGAGAGGGAAGGAAGGCCGCTCTCTGGGCACACAAGGCAGCACAGCGTTTAGCCTCTTAGCGCTGGTTCTAAAATAATAATTATCCTTTAATTTGTGAAAACGCTCATAACCAAGGAACTTGTGGGAATAAATACATAAAATATGAGCAAATACAATCGGAAACCTAGAACATTTTAAGTAGATAACAATCCCAGCTTTATACAAATTTACAGATCCAGTAGATTGGACAACAGTATTAAACAGGGGAACAACTCGGACTTGGCAGACATAAAATGGACTGGTAGTGCATTCCACATCCAGGGAGCCAGTCAGCTGACATTCCCATCACCCAGAGTCTAGTAGTCAGCTGTGAGACTGGTGAAAAGGACAGGGACCGAGAGGTGTGAAGGTTGCGTGCAGAGCAAGAGGGTAGGATGCGGTCAGGTAGATACTTAAGATTCAGGTTCGTGTATAGCCGGTTAGGTGTGATCCAGGGTTTTAAAGTTAATATGTGAGCATATGGGGAGCCAGTGGTGGATGTACTGGACTGAGGTGCCCATGGGAAGGTGTAGGTGCGAACACGTGCAGCCACGCTTCGGACATATTTTAGCTTCCGTTGACACTTGTCAGGTGGTGCATTGCAACAGCCCAGATGGGAAGAGATGAAGGTGCGGATGAAGCCCTCAGCTGCAGGTTGTGACAGCATGGGTCGTAACCTTGCACTGTTCCCTAGATGAAAAAAGGGACACTCTGGTCCTATTTTTGTACGTGTGCCTCAACAAGAGCTGTCAACATCTCATAGCCAGCAGGCAAACCTCCCAGGTGGAGAGGAGCTTGACGCCATCAGCACTGAGGCTGCTGATGTGTTAATGATGGGTGTGGGTGTGACCATCACGGTGGCCTGAGGTGTTCTGCTGTTTATCTGCTGATGTCCTGTGGGCAACTGACCGGGAGCAACAGCCACAGTGGTAGGGGTCAGTGGTGGTGGGGACCAGCCGCCGAACGTCGTCCTCCGTCACCGCAAGCCGCCACAAACGTCGCCCAAGAGGGCCTGATAAGTAGTGTACTGTTTAGGGAATGCGGTCCCATTCTGAATACGGACCTGGGCTACAGACGAGACCACAGGTCAGCTGTTTGACCTCTCGCCGTGTGTCGGATGACATCCAAAGGAACCACAGTGGGGTACGTCCTTCTGTTTACACCGTAGAGTGAGTACTGCCAGTAAGTTGATTAGTAGAAATGGGACTCTTACCAAGAACGCCCGGTTGTGTCTTAATGAACTTCCCGTTGAAGTGAGAGATAACAGCATCGCATGTCTCCGTCGACTCCATCCTGAAATAGGCAGAGGATGACAACTTCATTCAATTCCACAATATATGCTGTAGAATCACATAATGGCGTCCTACAGTGGTTTACGTGTAAAACAAATGAGGACTATTCTTCGATTTTATTTTTTATTTTCATCTGTGTCGTAGAATTTAATCTTAGCTCGCAGCTCGTGAAGGGCGTTGGGATGAATATACTGTACGTCTTTCATATAGTAAATATTTGCTGTGGATCTGAGGCGAACAATCAAACAGGCACAGACTTGACCACACACCCTCTGATAGACTGCCAGCCAGACATTCCTATGATCTAAAGATAGTGTTGCTGCTCTGTGAATCAATGGGCCTGGCCTCCCTTTCAGGTTAGTCAGTCAAGTGTCCTGGAACGTCGGTGTTAAAGGAGGAGGCCCATGTTAACACTATAATTACACCAGCTCAGTCTTGAGGAAACTGTTCCTCAAAAGAGCCATTGTTAACCCTTCCTCATCCTGTCAAATCGACAGCTGACCACAGTTCTCCTCCAGGGAATAGCTGAATTGAAATAAGTGAAAATACCAAAACAAACTGCAAACGAACAGGCCATAATCGAGCTGTGTTTCAGTGTGCATTTTGATTAGGTGATAATCCACTTGGAGCCAGATCTGTTCGTGCACTCAGAGAATCTGCTGCCGTCAAGCCAAATATTGGTTTTGTTCTACAACAAGGAGGCCAAGGAGTTTGCGTTGTGGCAAGAACAGGACTGGCACTTAGGCTTTCAATTTCTGTCATGTAAATAAAAATGTAATCAGTGTATGTTGGGCTGTGGCTGCTGTTCTTTCTATTGCTGCAGCATGCGCTTATTTAAAGGGAACCTCCTTCGGTTCCAGCACACCGTGCCCCGTTGCTGACCTGGCAAAGCCCACTCCTCTGCTGGCTCCATTGGAGTCCCTCAGTATCCGGGTGGAGATGACCTGGCCGAAGGGCTTGAGCAAGGCCTCCAGCTCCTGCTCGTCCATAGACAGCGGCAGGTTGGAGATATACAGGTTGGTTGGGTCTTGTTCTTGTTGCTGCACGATAATAAAACACAGGAAGCGTTGAGGTGTTAATGACACTTAAGAGCCAGCTTGACACACCTGTAAAAACAACAAGATCATAGAACATTCCAACTCGGTTTCTTCGTCTGGCATTCCGCACGGACTCGAGACACGATCCCGCTCATTTCATCCTCCGCGAGGAAGGATTTGGATTCTGTTTTAGCATTCTTCATCCGCCAATCCAGACTAGCCCCGCTGACACAGTCACAGCCATTTGTCCTCAATAAATCCTGCCCTCTTCCTGTCCCCAATTGTGCCATACTCCCGTTGTAGAGCACTGCTTATCACAAGAGCACATGCTAGGTGAGGGGGGGTTAAACCTGGTGATTTCTCTCTGTCCCTGCTACATCTCTGACCGCTGTGGTGGGGTTAAACCTGGTGATTTCTCTCTGTCCCTGCTACATCTCTGACCGCTGTGGTGGGGTTAAACCTGGTGATTTCTCTCTGTCCCTGCTACATCTCTGACCGCTGTGGTGGGGTTAAACCTGGTGATTTCTCTCT
>JACXGK010004712.1:0-14556 GCA_016801125.1 Novumbra hubbsi
CGTTTGGGAGAAGAGTGAGCAAGGCTGGGAGATAATATTAATATGCACATTAACGTTTGAACAACGTTACCATGGGAGTGAACGGAGTTGTCAGAACGCTTAATAAAGTTTGACTTTATCTGACGGTTTTGTTGACATTCCCTTTAGCACATCTAGTGGATGCATAACGCAAACCCAGTCAAACGTTTGACTGCAATATTTTATGCGCCTTATAATCCGGTGCGCCCTATATATGAAAATTTTTCAAAAATTGGTCATTCATTGAAGGTGCGCCTTATAATCCGGTGCGCCTTATAGTGCGGAAAATACGGTATTTGAAATATAATTTATGTTTGTCTTCCATAGTGAATGTGGCTCCTATAATCCACAGAGCTGCATCTTTGCACAGATCTGCAACATCTGTGCTTTCTTGGGTAAGTGAGTGGACACACACACACACGCGTGTAGATTTTACAAATTGAGGGCCAGCAGATTAGAACATAACCCTAAACATAACTGAACGCTAAACGTAACCCCAAGTCAGACAATGTTCTATGTCAGTCGGAGAGATGTACTCACTGCATGACTGCATGACTGCATGACTGCATGAGATGTACTCACTGCATGAAGGCTTTTCTCTGGGTGTTTGTCAGCCCTGTGGATCGTGGTGATCCGGTTTCAGCAGGTCAGAGACCACGGTCACCACAGCAGGGTGAACATTACCAGTATCATACTGGGCTTCATCTCCTGTCTGGGCATCTCTCTCCTCGGAAACTTCCAGGTATCATTTTGCTGTGTTGTCGTTGTATTATTTTCAAAATATTTACATACTTCCTGGGCTTCTCTCTCATCGTAAACTTCCAGGTATAAATTAGAGTCGCTAAACGGACGAGACGGACAGTATCATCACCCCCATTCTTTTCTCCCACCCCACTCTTTTCTTTCTCTGTGCTTCCAAGCAATCTGTATTGAAGGGGGTCCACATACTGGGGGCGTTCCTGGCCTTTTTTGTGGGCCTGGCTTATTTCTGGCTGCAGGCGTGGCTCTGCTACAAAGCCCCGCCCTCAGACAACTGTCGCTGGGTTGGAAGTCTTCGCCTAACCTTCTGCAGCATCAGCACCGTCCTGGACATCGCCAGTATCCTTGCACATCATTAGACCTGATGTCGTCCAAGGTGCAAAGCAACTATAACCGCGTGAAAAAGCCAGAGGGCTTAAATGGGTCAACCTCCTGAGTCCTGTCTGATGATGTCACTTCAAACATAACTCCGGCCATGTCATAAGGAGCGATCAAACAGTTAATCAGATTGAAATGACCTTCATGAACATGGAAATGGTCTCACCGGCTCTATCCACAAATATCAACATAGATATTACAGTATAGATCAGACTTCTGCCGTTGATCTGCTTGTGTGTGCTCCTTGACCAGTCCTGTCCAGTGGTCACTCTCCTGAATACCGGCTACAAATCTGGAGCAGCCATTTCCGAGTGGGCCTTAGTCATGTCCTTCTTTGTCTTGTTTGGCCTGTTTGGGTGTGAGTTCCGGCACATCAACTGTCACCATCTCACCGTGCACAAGCAAGGTCTGAAGACCGTGAACACCGACGGAGGAGATATCGTAATGTGATGTTTCACGTTGTACTCCATCACCACAGATCTCCTGTTGACAGCCAAGCTTCCAAACACAGACATACACTGACTTTTGTATTACAGATATTTATTTACCATCTTAACACAAAGTACTGAAAAAATGTATCTATGAAAACTGTTTTAATATATATCGCGTGTTTTTAGCAAGATGAAGTCTAAGATTTTTTCCCTCATCTTAGTTACACCAGCTACAAAACAAAAGCATTAAATAAATCAACAGTGCCAAACAAAAGTCTACACTAGATTAACCAGCTATCCACACCTCCCAAAGCTTAATAACTTCAGTTTTAACAACAATTCTGGATTTACTTTCCTTCTGTGTTCTAGAAGCAAATACATTTAGAAACCAATGATTTGGGGTGTCCCATTTCATAATACGTAATACAAATTAATGGAGCACATAAGTGAATGGCAGGTTAGGACTACCGTTTGAAGAGAATAGTAATTGATCAACAAAAATACAAATATTAGCTGTGAACACATATCCTAATACACATTATCTACAGATATTGAACACATGTATGTATGGTCCTTGTATTATGCTAATGAGCGGATCCAACCACACTGATCATAATAAATTCATTCACTAAATTTAAAAAAATATTAAGCATTGATAACTTTAGTTTTTCTGTTTTAAGAACCAATATCAACTAATGATATAGTCTAGATTTCCTCTGGGGTTGGAACTTGAAACCGGTATCTATATGTTCTTAGCAAAGTATTGAAAAATGTAGGGGATCTGTTCAGAATGAATCAACTGGTAAAAAGTTCCAATCCTGTACGACAGAAAACTCATTCGGTTTCCTCTGTTATGGACATTCCACTCCGGTGAGGATGGGGTTCTCCTCTGCAGGGCCGGCTTTGGTCACTAGACCCCCCTGTAGTCTCTGCCAGAGGACCCCAGTGTGAACCCCAGCTTCTGGCCAGGTGCTCCTCTTCACCAGCCTCCTCATCCGGTGGTAGGGAGACAGGTGCTGGTCTGGGATCTCCTCCAGAAACACCCTATAGTGTTTTGTTTATCAAACAACCGGAAGCTTTTAGAGACCAGAGGAGGTAAAATAAAGACTTCAGACCTTGCCGACACTGGGATGGTAGATGAGATGCGCTTTTATTGTCAATCACTACATTTTCCAAAAATGTCAGGTCAGAAAAGTGTGGGTGGACGGTTATATAGAGTTCAATACAAACAATCTAACAATGTGATTATGCGATACACTGAGCGTTCTTAAGGCACTTAGGGATTTAAAGACTTTTTCTTTGGAGTTAAGACGGACTTGAGACAGATTGTTCCTATTTAAGACAAATTAATTTAAGGAGTAGAGGAACTGAATAGACGAGGTGATGGTTGTGATTGCGTTCTGAGACACTGTCAGCACTGAGAGGTTGTCCAGGCCTTGAAACATGCTGCCTGACAGGCAGGTGAGTTTGTTCCTATCAAGATTCAACACACGTAGAGCCACTAAGTCTGAAAAAGCACCATCGTCAACAGGAGAGTTTTTTTGCTGTGTGTATGTAAGACTTTTAGGGTTGGTAGAAATTTTAAGTGAAATATTTTGATCTTAGTAACATAATTACAAGAAATGCTTTGATGGAATGTCGTTTGGTATGCATTCAAGGTTCCTTTGATTACAGAGTACTCTCACGTTGATGGTGATATTACGTGTGTTTTGAACTGTTTCTTAACATATATCCGTTTACTGCATTGACAAAAACACGACAAGAAGCAAAGCAAGACTCTTAGTTGGGTTGTCCTGAGCAACTTCCAAATCCATGCATGGTTATCTTCATATTTAAAAGTAGATGGGTTTGAGTCAGTTCCTTTTCCATTGAATTAGGTGGCCTGTGACCACATAAAAACCCCCAAAAAGAAAAAAAGACTTTGTGATTTAGCATTGCGTTAGAGATGCTTGTTAGAGATAACTTGTTAGAGATGCTTGTGTGTTGGTTGCAGATCACCTATTCTGTGGAAGAGGAACTGAACCAAACCAAGCTGTTAATAATAAACAGTAAGATAACGATAACACGATTAGGAAGGTGAGTAATGCATAGAAATAGAATGTACAGAATGGACCAATCTGTGACCTTTAAAAAATACAGCCCCAGGGGATTGATCTAGTTTGCTGCAAAGGAATGTGGAATGTAACTAAATGGCCAGCTTAGTCCACTATTTGAAGAGACGAGTCGTTGCCACTTATCTAGAAAAGGTAACATTAATATTAAGTGCAATACATATCCAAATACAAAAGATAGCAAATTACAGTTTATTGCAGGTGGAGAGGAAGGGAACTTGAAGTTGGTTTAAGTTTCATCACAAAAGGATTTCTAAGCTGTATTTTGTTTTCATACACTTTTGAGGTTGTACACTGATGTCATACACTGCTGAACACTTTATGTGCAACAACTGTTGCATCACCTACAAGCTTGTAGTAAATAATCTAGAGAAGATAATATTCTGAAGAGGGCCTGTCACCACCAATGCATCTTCATCATGTTTGAGAACTTCCCACTGTCCCACTACTAAAACCTAGGTAAATAAATCTTTCAACACAAGCCACTAGTCACAGCCCTAGTTTATTGAAAATGAATGTAGCACATTAATGACAGGTTAAAACTACCAGTTGAAGACAATAGTAATTGATCAAGAAAACATGGGTATTAGCTGCAAACACATGTTCTAATACACAACATTTACAAAGGATAAACAAATGGTATATATTGTTCTTTTATGATCCTATATGAGCTGATCCAACCACACTGATCGTAATAAATTAGTTAGCTGAATTTATGTATTGATTATTTTTTGTATTGTTTTATGAACCAAAAACTTAATTATATAATCTAGATTTCCTCTGGGGTTGGAACTTGGAACTGGTATCTATATGTTCTTGGTAAAACACTATTAAGAAATGTAGGGGATCTGTTTAGAATTAATCAATTGGAAAATATTTCTGGTTCCAATCCTGTACGACAGGAAACTCGTTGTTTTTCCAATTCAGTTTTCTCTGTTATGGACAATCCACCCCGGTGAGGATGGGGTTCTCCTCTGCAGGGCAGGCTTTGGTCATCAGAGCCACTCGTAGTTTCTGCCAGAAGACCCCAGTGTGAACCCCAGCTTCTGGCCAGCTCAAATAGGTGCTCCTCTTCACGAGCCTCCTCATCCGGTGGTAGGGAGACAGGTGCTGGTCTGGGATCTCCTCCAGAAACACCAGGATCAGCACGTCCTTCTGTTCATCAAACAGCCGGAAACTTTAGAGATCAGAAGAGGTAAAGAAGAGGTGGGTTGACCCGGGTTTCAGAAACCATGTGTTGAATAAAGACTGGACATATGGACAGAAGTAACGCAGACCCACCTGGCGGTCTGTATCTCTCTGGAACACCACTCGCTCTCCAGGTATCGGCGGCTGATCACACAGATGGTCTTCGTGCTACCGTAGATGGCATCTGTAATGTTATCTATTATTGATTTCCCTGTGGAACACAGTTGTAAATAGACCCTTTGTCAATTCTCACCAATTTGGGTACCTGAATGTCCTGCGTTATTTTAGATAACTGCGGTGGTATCGCAGCTGTCACGGTTTCATTTCAAATCCCAATCTAGGTGTTACTAAATTTAATGTCGGGTACGACAACAGCAGAAATGTCACGAGGTGGCATACACACCTGGCTGGAAGTCTCGGTGGTGCAGACACAGCTTCCATCCCTGCACCTCTTCCAGCTCGGGTAGCAGTTCCTGCAAGACCCAAGGCTCATCGTGGGCATTGTAGGAGATGAAGGCATCAAACTGAGGAGGCACACATTGCTTCTTCCGCTTGGTGTCGTACAGATAAGCCTGGAAGAGGTAGTATGCATAGACCACCTGCCATCTCAGAAGATGGTAGACGAAGGACACAATCAGGGTGAGAACTACCAGCGAAGTGGTGGAGATGAAGCAGAAGAAACCAATATCTACAAAACATGCGCTGGTGTCCAGGTCCAACAGTTTGGAACCCTTTAGATTCTTGGGATATTTGCAGAGATACTGATATGCTTCAACTACTTGTGTTTGGCTGTTGCTCTTCACCCACTGAATGAAAAAAGCATTGCTGCAATCACAGCTGAAAGGGTTACCTTGCACATCCAGAACAGCTAAGGCAGGGAGAGAAGACAGCAATACTTTGTCCTTATTGATTCTGCTTTGTTCCACCAGAAAAAGAAAATCCAAAGATGGGAGTCCACATTCAGACATGTAGAAGTTTTCCAGATTTGGGATTGTATTAAACAATTTTAGAAAGAAGACTGTAAAGTCCTTTTTACTTAAATCATTCTTGCTGACATCTAGTGATATCAAGTTAGGGGTGTGAGTAAATGTTTCTGGGTCTAGGGAAGTAAAATAAAAATTCTGCGCGCTAAATGTCAATAAAGATTTCAAACCTTGCAGATAGTCGAATGGTAGATGAGATGCACTTTGATAGTCAATTACTAAAATTTCCAAAGATGTCAGGTTCGTAAAGGGTGGGTGGATGGTTATATTGTGTTCAATAAATAAATCAAACATAATTTTATTGTGCGATATATTAAGAGTTTTTAAGGCATTTAGGGAGTTAAATGCATTAGGCAGGTCACGTAATCCACACGATGAAAGATCCAGGGTTGTAAGACTGGCCAGTCCCTCAAAGAGTCCATTTATCAGGAAAATTTCATTAAATGATAAATTCAGATGTTTTAGTGATGGTAAGTTATCAAATTCTCCGTGAATATGTTTCAAGTAATTTCTTTGCAAATGCAAGCTCTCTAAATTCACTAAACCTTCACTGAAGGCACCACGTAAGGTGAATATTTTGTTATCATGAAGATCTAGAATCTTTAAAGCTCCCATGTACTGAAAGAAACATCCTTCAATTGTTGAGATTTCATTAATTTCAAGATATAGTTCTGTAAGTCTTGTTAGATTGGCTAAATCTAAGCAGCCCAAATGACTAATCATATTTCCGCTTAGATCTAGGACTTCCAAAGTGGACAGATTCCTTAAAACAGTTGGTATGAAAAGCAGCTGGTTACTTCGTAGTGAGAGGTCTCTTAAACATTTTATTGACCCGAAAGATAACTCAGATAATTCTAGACTTTCACTGTCTTCTAACTCCATTTGGGTCACCTGGGCACATGATCGCAACAGGTCCTTCTCAATTATGTTTTCATTTAACTGGATTGTTCTCAGTGTAGGTATGTGACAGGCTTCATCCACTAGAGTCTTCAACCTATAATCAGCTTGATGATTCAATTTCAGGTTCACTAATGAAGAGTTGAGACTCAGAAATACCAAGCTCATCATCTCCGCAGACATGTGGACGTCGGTCAAGTCAAGATCCGAGACGTTCCTCAGGAAGTAGCTGTCTGGAACATCCCAAACCATGCTTCCGTTTCCAAACGGGCCACAGTATGAGAGGTCTAATGTCTGAAGGACTGGAAAAACATTGTCTGTGATGCTGAAGATTTCAAAATCGTTCCGAGAAACATCAAGCTTTCTCACACTTGTGGACTTGTTTGATATTATTGATGACTGAAAAGAGTCAAACAAATTTTCACTAACATCCAACACCTGCAGGTTTGGTAACTGGAAGATGGGCTTAACATGTTCAATATTTCTCAGACTGTTCCTATTTAAGATAACTTCTTTTAAGGAGTAGAGGAACTGAATAGACGAGGTGATGGTTGTGATTGTGTTCTGAGACACTGTCAGCACTGAGAGGTTGTCCAGGCCTTGAAACATGCTGCCTGACAGGCTGGTGAGTTTGTTCCTATCAAGATTCAACACACGTAGAGCCACTAAGTCTGAAAAAGCCCCATTGTCAACATGAGAGATCGTGTTGCTGTACATATTTAATACTTTTAGGGTTGATAGAAATTTAAAGTCAAATATTTTGATCCTAGAAATATCATTACAGGAAATATCTAAATATCTCACTTTTGATGGAATGTCGTTTGGTATGGATTCAAGGTACCTTTGATTACAGAGTACTCTCATGTTAATTGTGACATTACGTGTGTTTTCAATTGTGCAGTTTCTCAACGCATATCCGTTTACTGCATTGACAAGCACCCAGCAACACAACAAAAAGCCAAGCAAGACTCTTAGCTGGGCGTGTCCTTGACAACTGCTTAATCCATGCATTGTTATCTTCATGTTTAAAGGTAGTGGTGGGTTTGAGTCAGTTCCTTTTTCATTGAATTAGGTGGCCTGTGACCAACACACAATGTCCCAAAAAGGTTGTCTTCCTCCTAAAGAAAATAGCAAAGACATTGATTAAATACAGAAAAAAAAATTGAGAGTACTGGACTGGCCAAGTCATAGCCCGGATCCTAATCTTATTGAGATGCTGTGGGGTTATTTAAAACAGACTGTGCAAGAAACCCCTTAAACATCACACAGCTGAAAAACATCTGCATGGAGGAGTGGGAAAAACTTTTCCCTAGTCAATGTCAGAGACTGGTAGGCAGTTATAGGAAATGTCTTAGTGGGGTTGTACAAAAGCTCCAAGCAACCAAACTTCTCCAAGTTCTACAGGGGCACCAATGAGAGCTTCCTCTTGGGCTGCATCACTGCCTGGTACGACAGCTGATCACAAGGCCCTCCGGAGGGGGTGGAGTCAGCGGAACGCATCATCTGTTGGCACCTCCCCTCCGTGCAAGGTATCTACCACACAAGATGCCTTAGGAAAGCACGGAACATCATAAAAGACTACAGCCACCCAGGCTATGCTCCGTTCACACTGCTGCCGTCCGGTAGACGTTACCGGAACATCAGGACACTTCCAGACTCAAAACTAAAAGACTTCCCAACCAGCAACATTGAAACGTGAATCACTTCAAATGCTCTGATGACATTCTATGCACGGTCAATTTACATTAGCATCATACATTACATTTGTTATAAAAGTTATGCTTTAATATTTATTTTTCAAGCTACTTTATTATTTTAATGGTCTGGTACATTTCTGCTTAAACCAATGCAGGGAATGAATTTCAAGCAAGATGGAAACATGTATCTGTATATGTAGAGCAATGTTGCTCATCAATAACAACACACTGCTAATCCAATTATTTGTGTCCAAGTAGCAATGCATGAGCGAACGTTCATTTTCTATGCTGATTCCATTTTGGTTCTGAACATCATTAAAAAGTACAAAAAAACGGAAATGTGAAAGCTTTTTGGGAGTTTGGTTTAGATTTTTAATGCATGGAAGAGACTGGTTGAGTGGAATTAATTGCAGATTGAGTGGAATTAATTGGCTTTTTTTCATAATAAAATAATCTTGATGCAGACTGAAATGTGTTTAGGTAGCTAGAACCTTGCTGGGAAACGAACGCAGTGTCACCAGTTGCCTATAATAAAAATATACTTGCTTCAATCGAGAAAATTAGTTAACAAAATATTACCAATAGCAAAGTATTTCACGTTTGTAAATACGTTTAAAAACTGTAGTCCTTGGAATCACAGCTGAATGAGCTACAATGATATAGCTTCACCAAGGTAGAAACTACAGTGCAATGTCAAAAATCTCTACAGGCCAAACTAGATATCACTGAAGAAATATTTTCAGGACAAATAATTTTGTTGAATATCAATAAAATATGAAATAAAGAAATGTGGATACCATATTAAACTACCAAGCTAAAACCTGATCATTTACCAAAACAAACAGTATAACAGTAATTATTGAAACTTACACTCCTGAGAATAGTGTACTGATTCTCTGCTCGCAGATCAGTAGCAATGTAGGACAGGCAACCTCTTTCGCCAACCTTTTTCTTTTCAAGACAATCTTTATGTATACTCAGTTTCCTTCTCCTTTTTTACTTCCTGACTATGTTTGTCTCTGGGCCACGTCAATGACATTGCTTCTGTAAAGAATAAAATGTGGATTTTGGTGTTTTGTATATAGCAAACGTAACTCAAACTTTTGAACTATTAAAGCTAATGATAATTCATGAGTTATTTGAATAGTGTTGCCAACATCAGACCCCTGTACTATAAATTACCCACAGCCCACCTTCTAGATGTACCAATTACTAATGTTGGCAATGATATATTTGTGGGATAAAACGCCTCTACACAATTTAGAACAGGCAAATGGAATAAAAAAAACACTCCTTTGCATCATACGTAACTAAAACAGATCTTACAAACAACACACTTCAGATATTAAGGATCCATTGATCCCACTCATAATCAGGAGAACATAATAATTAACACATAAGTACCAGCTGAAAGTTCAGAAGATAATTTCCTTTTGACAAGTGATGTGGATGACATAAAGGCGATCACACTGTAAAGGCAGACTTTTGTAAAAACAATAAAGGCACCTTGGTAGTTAACCCGCTACCCATGTTGACCGGTGCTAAAAGAGGACATCAGCAAATACACAAAAAATGACTTCTTGCAAAATGTGTGAAATGAATCTGGGACCTAGAAATCTCTCAAACCACACAAGAATCCCCACATTTAATCATGGTGCAGAATAAACGTCCCAAATGTTGTAAAATAAACCCTTCTGATCAACTGAAAGACACATCCCATCACAGTCCATAGCTTTAGGTCGCAATGTTTATAGTCTTGACAACGATTGATTAGTAGTTTGGAGACCACATCACCACAATGGAATCAACACATGTACGCACTTTTTGATTCAGTCTTTTATTGTCTTACACTTCGGAATTCAACTTGTCGGTCACGACGACCTTTCTTTAACAGCTGTTGTTTCAAAGCTCCAGCTCAATCTTCACATCCATCTTGGCCTTGTAGGGCTCCAAAAGAGGGCGCACTTCCTCTGAGAGAAACCTGGCCACCTGGGAGGAGGAAGACAGGGTGTGGGGGTGATTCACAACGACAGCACAAGAGTCTCAGGTGGTGAAAAACTAAGACGATGGGGGGGGTCTATAGTACCTGCTGGGGGGCACGACCCACAAAAGTCTTGGGGTCCAGGATGTCGTCTAGGTGACCCAGGATGGGAGCAAAGTAGGGGTCAGCCTGGACCCTTGCCAGGAGGTCGTTGTCTCCTCCCTCCTGTTTAACCACGGCTGCAGCTTGCTGGGACAGCACCCGGATCTTCTCATGGCAGTCCTGGGGCCAGGCAGGGGATGAAGGGACTGTTACCGTGTGATCACACAGGCTGGAGAGGGACCGTTACCGTGTGATGACACAGGCTGGAGAGGGACTGTTCTGGTGCTGTCCTGATGTTCTAGAAGGTAAATATGAATGCTGTCCTGATGTTCTAGAAGGTAAATATGAATGCTGTCCTGATGTTCTAGAAGGTTTAATAGGGAAGCTGTCCTGATCTTCCAGAAGGTTAGATAAGGATGCTGTCCTGATGTTCTAGAACGTTAAATATGAATGCTGTCCTAATGTTCTAGAAGATTAAATTAGGATGCTGTCCTGATGTTCTAGAAGGTTTAATAAGGATGCTGTCCTGATGTTCTAGAAGGTCTAATAGGGAAGCTGTCCTGATCTTCTAGAAGGTTAGATAAGGATGCTGTCCTGATGTTCTAGAAGGTTAGATAAGGATGCTGTCCTGATGTTCTAGAAGGTATACCTGTCTGTTGCCTCCAGACTTCACCATAGACATTATGATGTTCTCTGTAGCCATGAAGGGCAGCTCCTGACGGATGTGTCTCTCTATAACCTGAGGGAGAGAAAGAGAGTGAGAGACAAAAAGTGGGCTATGATTTGCCATATACAGGCCTCAAATCAGATGCTTGGTAAACATAACAAAAACAATGGCAAAGGATGAATTACACAGACAAATTCAAGGCTCTGTAGACTATTGTATTGTTTTACAAAGACATGCGCTTGGGCATAAAGCAACACCAGAAAAAACATTAGAAAATGGAAAGCTCAGCAGCAAAATACCGGACCCCTGTGACAGAGGAAATGAAAGATATTGGCCTTGTACACAGTCCATGAGCATGAGCTATTGAGAAGCCAGCGTAGATGGGAAGACAGACAGACAGACAGACAGACAGACGAGCAGTCAGACACAAGTGGTTTGCTATGTAAGTCCTATGTGATGACAATGACCAGGTGGGTGTTTCCATGCCTGTTAAAACGGTGGAAAAACCCTCCGGGACTTTATGTCTTCAACCTCAGGTGACACTTCCCCCCGGCGGTCTTCGGCATACCTTGGGGTAGACCACCAGGCCCTCGGCGACGTTCTGCAGGGTGCTGAGGATGATGTCGGCAGTGAGGAAAGCCTCCGGCAGGGAGATCCTCCGGTTGGCGCTGTCATCCAGCGTGCGCTCCAGCCACTGGGCCGAGGCGGTCTGCAGCGGGTCAGCGAGCAGCGCCATCAGGTGCCGGGCCAGGCTACAGCAGCGCTCGCAGCGCATCGGGTTCCTCTTGTAGGGCATGGCGCTGGAGCCTTCACGCAGCCACGGAAACAAGAGAGTTGCCGAGGGTTACGCCGGTTCACCGGTCGGTGCGGTGGACCGAAGGGACGTGTGGGGTAAGTGCTAGCTCAAGTGTCTCAAGGTGTTTGAGGGAGGGTAAGTGCTAGCTCAAGGGTCTCAAGGAGCTTGAGGTAGGGTAAGTGCTAGCTCAAGTGTCTCAAGGAGTTTGAGGGAGGGTAAGTGCTAGCTCAAGTGTCTCAAGGAGTTTGAGGGAGGCGCGAGAACAGCAGTTGAGATCCACCCCCAGGGAGACGAGGGGATGCATTTCCTTGTTCACGACTCACCGATCTGTTCCTTCTCGAAAGGCTCCTCAATCTCCTTGAGGTTCGCCAGCAGGCGGATGTCAGTGCAGATCTGAGGAAGACAGCACAGTTTGATTACCTGTCGGCCCGTCCATAACCACCGCACACCACTAGGAGGCACTGTCTCCTGTTTCACGGTTTTGTAAACAATGGGATTTCTTCACTAAAAGAGCCAGTCCAGCCATCGGCATTTTTTTTTTTTCAATGGTATGGACATTTGGAGACTATAAATATTCATGCTCCATCTCCCTGTCAGTCAAACTCACAGCGCAACAACCTAATGCGCTACCATTCAGGTACAGCTCATTCGACAGATGACGTCATCAGTGTCAGTAGCTTTTCTACTGACACTGACCACATAACACAATCACATTACACATTTCAAAAGGAATACCCCCCACGGAGGAGTCTCACCTTGTGGATGCTGGCGCCCATGCTGGCCAGGGGAGAGAGAGAGTCGATGTCCACCTTACGGCTGTACGTCTGTCCAGTCACCAGGTAGGCCCTGCGAGGACAGAATCACGCGGTTCAAAGGAAACAACACAACTGGGTAAAATCTACGCCTGCTAACCCCGCGAGGGACCTCGGGGCAGGCAAACGCCCGGACGACGGAACTCACTTCTTAAAGCCCGCCATCTCTGTGACCATCCTGTCCAGCTCCTCCACCTAGTTGAGCCAAAAAAAACAAACAGGATTCTGCAGAACACCGTCAATGACTCAGCTAGCAGATACGCGACGTAACGACATATTGGTATAATTAAGCAATAAGGCAAGGGGGTGTGGTACATCGCCAATATACCACGGCTAAGAGCCAAGAACTGTTCTCAGGCAGGAAGCATCGCCTGAAAGCGTTACTGAAAATGTTTATCACATCCCAAAGTGGTCTGAGCGTGACAGTGAATGCCGTCACACCCGCGGTATCCGGTACACGCCCTGCTATCGACCAATCATCCCTCAGGATTGAGCAGCGTCTGAACCGGGCTCACCTTGTCATGGTCGCCCTGGAAGAGTTGCAGGAAGCTGGCCTGGGTACCAGTGGTCCCCTTCACCCCCCGGAAACGCAGGTCGTCGCGGGCTCTCAGGAGGTTGCGCATGTCCATCGCCAGATCCTGGAGCCACAGACAGGCTCGCTTGCCCACGGTGGTCAACTGGGCCGGTCTGGTACCACAAAGAAGCAGAGCTCGTTAGTGGTGGGACGTTTATCCAGCCACAACCGTCCCATCTCCCTCACGCGGGGCACAGTCCGAGATACGGCGTCGCTTTACTGGGGGGGACATTCATTTATTTCTATTGAATAAACAGCGGTGCCCACACTCACTGGTAATGTGTGAAGCCCAGGGTGGGGAGGTCAGCGTATTTCTCAGCAAAGCTTGCTAGCCTGTCGATAACTCTGGCCAGCTATGAAGATGACAGAAGCATTTTTACAATGCAAAACACTCGATTTGGGGGGAAAAGATACTACAAACTATAACTTACCTTTGGCAGGAGAATGTCGAAACCATCACGGAGCATGATCAAATCCTGAAACGACAAAGCCAGCGTACCATTCATAACGCGTAAACAACTTCCAATCCATACTGTTAGCCATGAGTGGGGAAAACAAACCTCATACACACCGTGGTTCATCTGCCCCTAACACAAAACTGACCCCCGAGCCCTGTGCCCCTGACCCCTCGAGGACCCCGTACCCTGAGAACCCTGTGTGTATCGAGGACCCCGTGCCTCGAGAACCCTGTGCCTCGAGGACCCCGTGCCTCGAGGACCCCGTGCCTCGAGGACCCCGTGCCTCGAGAACCCTGTGTGAATCAAGGACCCCGTGCCTCGAGAACCCTGTGTGTATCGAGGACCCCTTGCCTCGAGGACCCCGTGCCTCACCGTGTTGTCTCCCACGTAACAGGAAGTGGCGCCCAGGTGGATGATGGGAGCTGCGATGGGGCAGCAGTGGGCAAAGGTGTGGACGTGGGCCATGACGTCGTGCCTCAGCATGCGCTCCTCCTCGGCCGCCATGGCGAAGTCGATGTCCTCCGCGTGGCTCTCCATCTCCGCCACCTGGGCCTCGGTGACCGGCAGGCCGAGAGCCTGGGGGGGTCAGAAGGGGGTCAGAAGGGGGTCAGAAGGGGGTCAGAAGGAGCAGACGGACAGCCTGGAGGACCGCTGGGAGGAGCAGTGGAGGGAGGGGGCTACTGATACTTCAGGGACCAATGAAA